>JAAVTS010001901.1:20004-31699 GCA_022845575.1 Baylisascaris ailuri
ATAACTTTCACTTCAGATCATTCTAAAGAGCGTATACCATAACGCATTCCCCAGCTCTCTATATCGATAGTTCGTTCCCGCACCATTATTCAGGCTTCATGTTCACATGTAAGCCGTGCATTCGGAATGTGAAACAACATGAAATTCATGAAGGATAAAAAATTTCATCAGTAGTTCCGCCTTAAAAGTATGGGCTAAAAAGTTCACGAAATACAATCGTAATAAAATTACGGCTCATCATTTGGTAATTGCTCAACAATGTTTTGATCGGTGATCATTGGAACGTTTTGTTTGGCTCGAATTGCTTCCGTTATGACTTCCGCTACGCTAAGCTAGTTAGCTAAATAGTTATCTAAATAGTCAAACGCCCAGGATTGTTGCCTGGAATTGTAGACACAGCAATGAGCAAATATGTGGTCAATTCCCGATTTCGACTGCCAATAGAGATAACCAGCCACTAGTTACTTATTGAACCAGATAATTTGGTGGTCACTAAATTTTCGTTAATTTTCGAACATTGCTGCCTTCATAACAAATATTAGACGAATATAAATATCCCGTTCAAACCTATGCTTACGCTATAAGTAGTTTACTGAATATGCGCTGACAAACTTTTCAACACTCATCGCTTTACACTTTCCCTAATATGAAATAATTTGCAATAAAATAAGGTGTCTTTCATGTTTCACGCACGAATTGAGTAAGGAATTCGATATTTGTGAAGATAAATATTCTTTTTAGATATGTCGCAAGCCGTCTAAGCACTTCGTCGTTTATAATACTACTCCATTCCATATTTTAGCGAACGAACAAATCCCCTCGGACAAACATGGCTCAATCATCAAAATTTAAAAACCATGCTAAGCTGATGAAACTGACCAAATTGGGTAGACTACTCTATAAGTTTGGATGTGAGTGATGAAACAATTATAACTAACTAAGAATCACAAAAGATTCGCACCTTAAAATCGCATCAAAAGCCTTAAACGCATTTTCCACCTTGTCATCAGTTCTCCTCTCATTAAACAGCCTCTTCTCTCGTAAAAAAATTCCAAGATGTGCTCAATTCCACAAAATCTAATAATCAACATCTATTCATTGTGGTGCTAAGAACGGAGTGCTCATTTGAATATAAAACGATATAGTAATGGAGCTCCGTAAATATAATATTTATTTGTGAAGCAAGACCTTTCCAGAAAAGACACTAAAAAAATACATATTTTGCATAATATGATCAATGCGGTAACCATTAACACACCATCTTTAAGCGTTAATATTCAAATTGAACGTTACGTTTTTTTTTGTAACAACCAAAATGAAAAAAAAAAAATTATGTCATGAAAATATTTCATCAAGTAAAAACGATGCTTCAGAACATTATGTGCTAACATTGGAAAGCAATGAAGCGAAGGAAGGAAAGAATAAAAACAAACAAATGAAATTAAATTATTTAGTACGCATGCATCGACAAATTTTTAAATTTTGGATACTGCATACGATGGTGAGAAAATTCTTCCACGACGGAAATAAAAATTAGCAAAGTAAATTTATATACAAGTATAAATATAGTTGAAATAGTAAAATCTTCGTTTGTTTGATAATAAATACTGAAAATCTTCAAGAACGCATTTACTTTTTTTTAGCAGAAATTTCTAATATCGATCCAATCAAAATTTAGGGTATTAGTGACGCTAAAATATGAAAAAGTAAAATTTTATACATATAAAAATTCGATCAAGTCAAAGCAATAAATCTTTATATATTCTAATAAAAGGCTGATAGGTCCAGCAGATGAAAAAAAACATGAACATACTATGTACCATAGTATGATACTGTAGTATGAGTACAGTACATAAATTTAACGAACATGCAATAGTCTCAGACATCAGGAAGGTCAGTGCAATAATATTTCACTTTTTCAGAAAGGTTCGCGCGATAGTTAATAAATTCAAGGAGTATTGCAGAAACAATGCAAACATCCGAAATACTTCAAAACAGTTTCGAATGGACAAAATATTAAATAATAATGGTCATATTGACAGTTGCCTGAAGCAGTAAAATTGAATGGATAAAGGAAGTTAAACAACAAAACCAACATAGAATTTTCGAACAGGAAGCTAATAAATTTTATAGACAAAAACATATGTAAAATAATAAAACAGATGCAATGATCGATAAACATGGATTTTAGCTTTTTTCATATCAGATTGTTCTCAATTCGCATTTAACGTCAAAAGTGCAAAATTAAACGTAAAAATACACATAATCCCCAATGAATGAAAGAAAAAAACTGCTAATTTATTCATATTTAAGCAAGAAAAGAGAGACCAAATCAATGATTGGGGAAGGTTAAGAATTTCAGATATTCGATTCAGTACGACATTTTTCATATTAACAAATTCTCTTTGTTTTTGAGTAAAAAATCAAGACATCTACTGCTGAACGACTTGCGGGTACCGTTTATGAAAAATGAGCATCACTCATTCGGGGATAGAAAAAATATCGACTATTACTTCCTTGAAATCATTTTCAAAATTAAGCAATACATGATTAAAATTCATCTGGTTCCTTCAACTAATTTATTATATTTATGAAATAAACAAGGGAAGATTATATGCATTCCGATAGCAACGATTTTTTGCATATTTTGATAAGTGATTGCTAATTATATAAATAAGCGATAAAACTATTAGAGTATGATGCAATATTTATTACTAAGAAAGTGTAACAAATACCGCTGATGTTTCAAACTTTATAAAATATTAATGAGTATATTCTTTGTAAATATCCGAGATGATGCCTCAATTTAAGGCTCCGATGAAAAAGAATTTACTTAAATTAGTTTTATTGTCAGTTTTTTCTAACCTGAAATTATCCTTTTTCGAAATAATATCAGATATCTATTTTTTATTGAAAAAAAAGTTTATAGTGAAAAAAAAACTTTGAAAATTTATAAAATGAGTGAAATGTGAAGAAATTCATAAATTAAAAATTGCAAAATATAATAGTAAACAGGACAGCGTAGATTACAATGGAACTATGAAAATACCATGATTATTTTAATACAGCAATAAACCGTTTGTGAAAGTAAATGTGATCGAGTGAGTAGGAAGGAGGAAAACGAGGGCAAACAATATAATATGGAAATTCAAGGTAACCCAGGTAAGTGACCAAAAATAGATTGGAATAATTCAGCACAAATGATTCAGGTTCAATCCGTTCTACCTATAATTCAGCACAAATGATGCAGGTTCAATCCGTTCTACCTATAATTCAGCACAAATGATCCAGGTTCAATCCGTTCTACCTATAATTCAGCACAAATGATCCAGGTTCAATCCGTTCTACCTATAATTCAGCACAAATGATCCAGGTTCAATCCGTTCTACCTATAATTCAGCACAAATGATCCAGGTTCAATCCGTTCTACCTATAATTCAGCACAAATGATCCAGGTTCAATCCGTTCTACCTATAATTCAGCACAAATGATCCAGGTTCAATCCGTTCTACCTATAATTCAGCACAAATGATCCAGGTTCAATCCGTTCTACCTATAATCCGAAAGGGTCACTACGGAACGTTGAGCTAGTAGAGTTGTGAACGTATGAGTGCATGTTTGACTAAAGAAGAACCATTAAATAAGAAGAAGAAACGATCATAGCACTTAACAGATAAAATGACCACTAGATTGTATGCATTCGCTCGAGGCATTCCCTTCTTTCAACATACGCTCCTTTTGCTTGCGTATCACTTCGGCGAGTTCGCGTTTTCTTTTTGCTTCTGCTGCCTTTTTGCTATCATCGTTCCTAGTTGGTGCCATCACCAATGCATTACGATTTTTTACCGCTTTATTTGTTGTTGTCGATTTTGCTGTCACCGGCTTCGATCCAGATCTATAATAATCGGTTATGTATGCAACCCGAATTTTCCATCAAGCTCGTATATGCGTCAGTGCTCTACTCTTATATATGTTAAAGCCAAAAAAAAGCCTCATATAAATATGTCAACAGCAGAAGAATAAAGAAAAACAATTCTTAAATGCGGTATGAATTTTCTAGTCGTCAAAAGTTTTTACAGCTGCTCGAAATTTCAAATTAAAAAATCAGAGATAGCGCTGTTGTAGACAAATCCAATATATTAACAATAATTTCGCTATAACTATGACTGGCCAAGTCTACAAACAAGAGCAATAATAAAAAAAAATATATATTAAAAAAAGACGAACTGAGGTGATAATTGCTCATTAGTCGACGTACTCGCTTTCTGCCAGCCGTTTCTACGTAGCTCATCAACTTCTGCGAAAAGACGCTTCACACCATCCAGCTCAATATTTATTAGTGCCCAGTAGCCAGCTAAATCGTCCACCGTTGCTGGCTGCGTATCGCCCTTCACTGGATTCTGAAAACACTCCAAACACAATCTCATGTGAATATCCTCAGCTAGAAAAATAAATCTGTACAGCTGGGATTTCAATTCCTACTGTTTAGTAGAATTTCTGCTTTACCTTACCCACTTTACCAAAAAACCTTGATATGGTATGGTTATTTCCCCATTTAGCCTATCCTTCAACCTATTTGAATGACAAACTCAACAAATATTAGCCAGTGAAAGTAATTAATATCTGAAGACTCATAAGCGAAACATAATTTCACAAGTGCAGAATTTCATCAGAATCAACTGAAGTGACTTCAAGAAAATCACAGCATGTAACCATTAATCCTCACTAATTTGAGATAACACTCTAAGATAGTCGTCAAGCTAATACAATACCTAATATTCAAAGATATCATAGAAAATTGGATCAATAAAACACACCAAATTCTTTGCAACAAGTTCAGCAAAACGAGGCATCTTCTTCTTCAATAAAAGATTCGCATTACCAGCCGCTAAACGCAATGCATCCGCTGCATATTCGGGTAGTTCGTTCTCTGTAAACGGTACGTTTATTCGTATTATAATAATAGTGTTTAATTTCACGTTTATTCATATTTTAATAATAGTGTTTGATTTCATCACATTCAGATGAAAAGCTTGTTAGTCACATCATACGCTAACTTCAGTCGCAGTTTACCTATTTCCCTCACTTGAAGAGGGTTGTTAATGAAGTAATATATAATAACAACGATGGGTAAAATCTAGATGATCGGGGATTTGGACATTCATCCCTATTCTCGAGAGATTTAACGTCATCAAAATTGTTCCACATTCTGAAAAACTCTCACTAACGAATTTTTAAGGAAAAAATTATAAACACTGCATAATTTTCACCCCCTCCCCGTTCCTTTATTTGCGAACTTTTTCAGAACTTTGATACCAACAGCCTTTTTCTCTAGTTTCGAGCCCTTCAAAAACGCATCCTCAGCAAAAGAATGCCGATAATGTTTGAAAAATGGAAGTTCCAAAGAAGCATCATAATGTCAACTTTTCCCATATCATTCTGATCTAAACAAAAATATTGCATGCTTAAAATAAAAATAATTGTTAAAATCGATTTCAAATAACAGATAGAACAACCGCTCATATTCTTCCCCCCCCTCCCCCCCCCGTCCACCATTCCGAATGTTCGAAGGGAAAATACTTTAGAAACCTTGCGTTTCGAGAATATTGCTCGCTTCAGCAGATTTCTGCTTCAACATAGCTTGTGTTTCGTTGAAAATTTTTTCATAGTCTCCACCAGTACACAACTCGGCCGTCATTTTATCGATGTTCAACACAACTTCAGCCATTGCTGCTTTTTCTGGTTGTCGATCACACACAATAACCTGGAAATCCGAAATCAGGTTCAAAATATCCAAAATGATCCAATTTTTGTATCAACTTCCCTTCCTCTCCCCTACCCGAGTATTCCGCACCAGTCCTATCAAGTGTCTGGTGATGTGTACATAACCTATCTCTTTCAGATGCTAATAAAGCTATCAAACAACGATGGCAGCTTTCAGATGTTGCAAAGATTCCTTTACAACCGATTAAAGAAACCAAAATCATGGGCATAATTCAGGAAACAGAAATATGGAACAGAGTGGAATTTACGAAACGACGGGCCCCGTTGGTGATGAACTATGACATATCCCATCATCGGAACGAACCCAAAAAGCCAAAAATGGCGTCAAATGAAAGACGTTATTTTAACATCAAGCTTCACTTTATATATAATATCAACAGCCATTGCATATGCAAATCGTTGGCGCCATAATTTACAACAATATTGCTCATAAGTAAATAGTCTTCAAAAATATATTAGAGAAGCAGAAATACATTCAACCATTTCAAAGTCTGGAAAATAAATATGAATTCTTTATACATACAACAAAAAACTGATCGCAGATTTAGAAATTTAATCATTCATTTATGCATGCTTAAAAAGAAAAATCGGAAAATTTGCATATTCATAAAGTTTTCAAAAAAAGACGAATGAATTGTTATTTATATCAAAATATATACCGTTTCCTTTTGCAAATATCACCTTTTTATCATTTCAATGCAAAAACATCTTGATGAAGAGATATCCATGAGACTAATTTATGCGCTTTTACAAAGTGCAAGACTTGCAAATTATGCAGTTTGCAATCTGCAACACTATTGACTCAGCTAGTGATATATAATGGCATCTATAACGACAATCAACTGTTCAACTGTTTAATATCTCATAGCCGTGCACCTCCCCCCTTTCCCCCCTCTTCCCATCACTCTGCTCCCACCTCCTCCCATATGCGCCCCGCTAATAAAACGCTGTAGTTCATCCATTTACATCCATATAGACACATAATTGTTTGCACTCTTTTTTTACAAATCTTCGGGATCCCAAAATAGTAAACATGAATAGCAAAGCATTTTGTCAACTAAGAAAGTAAGAAAGCATCAGGAAAATACGCCATCATGTTCATCCATCATATGTTAAAACGCATTCCAAACAGCGACGTTCCCAGATAGATTATTCTCAGATAATGCGTTTTGTTTACTTTTGATTTATCTTATAGCGCATTTCAGAATATATCATACCCTATCACCTAATTCAACAATTTTTTTGTCATGTAAATGGAAAGAAATATTTAAAAAATAAAAACAATTTTTTACTCATTGAAATGCTAAATATAAGTGTTTTATTATCATTTCCTTAATTTTCCTTTGCAATGTTCCTTTGCTTTAAACTTCAGAAATTATTAGCGCAAAAAAAAAACCCCAACGAAAAATATTATAGAAAATACCTAATAAAGAGTTCATTCAAACAATATCGCACAATCCTTGTGAAAGTTATGAAAATTAACCATTATTTTTTATATATTTCGACATCCCTATCACTAATACTTCATTAGAAACACTTCGATATAATAAAGTTCGATGGATAGTTGTGATGATAATGGAGACTACAGGTAAGGCAAGCAAACGGTTTGCTCGCATCCTTAGATTGCGATAGCACGAAAAAAAAAGACTGCTTGCAAGTTGCAATTATGAACAACTATCGATAACATAACCAAAACCAGTCGGTAATTCTCTCATTTCAACATTTTAGAAAACACCATTATTCGGCGCTTAATCAAAAAAATATTTAAAAAAAATTAAATTTCGAGATATTACCGCTTTCGCAATTTTTATTTTTTGTATTCATTAATTAAGTAAAACTTTTTTAGCGAAGAATATCTACTTCTAAATGCACAAAGCAATTATGAGCATTATAGAGAATAAATGGATACTTCAAAAAAAAAAAACTTATTCATCACCCTAAAATTCTAAAAAAAAAAAACGCGGATCGTGCTTTATGTGCTTTTGCAAATTTTTGCAGTGAATATTTACATGCCATTTGCTCTGATATATTCAATTCTCTAATCAAAATAACTACAATGATTAACTTCAATTGGCGACCATAGATTGCCCTTTCGAATGGAATTTAATTTCGATAAGATGTGTTTCAGCTAATGAAACATCGATGTGGCAATTATTTTGTCTACGATGTTCTTTAATATAACAAGTAATCAGGTACAGGAATAAAAATTGCTGCTTTCATAGGAAATCGTAATATTAAGTTTCTGAATGTCTGAGTAATGGGTTGGCCAAGCGAACTGAAATGCAAAAGTGCGCACTAGGCTACACTATGGAAGATACTTATAAATGTGATTTATGAAAATATTCAAATGGGAATTTTTTTTTTCTAAATCAAACAATCTTAAATCTTTTGAGGTATGGGTTGGAATTCGATATGAGTAATGAACTAAGTTGAGTTTAACCCACATATATGTTCGTTCGTTTCTATCTAGATGAAAATTTTCAAAAGTAAACAGTTAGGATAGAGCATTTCATATTGCACACATTTTATAGGTAAAGCATATAAGGCAAAAGTGGAAACCTAATAAAAATGATGTAGAGTAAGAGAGGAAAGATCGTACGAGAAAATAATAATAATTAAATTTGCATGTTTTTTTATGAGAAAACGTATGAAAATTCTATTTTTCGGTATAGAACGAGTTTGATGATTGAAGATTTTTTTTTTTTAAAAACATAAATAATTCCGGAAATGATAGGAAATGAAAATTAAGTAAACAATACCTCCGACTGATTGTTTTGATGTGGTTTACTCTCAACCACAGTGGTGCGTTGGAGAATGCTATTCACTGGTTGAGCCAATACCGGCTCTGGTGATGAATTCGAGAGCACTTTATTCGGTACCTAAAATATAAAAGTGATTTTGTTTCAACCGCACTCTTACATGTACCTGACAAATGAAATAATTACTTAAAGTCAATTTCGGCTCTCTCTAGCATTCATTCGACTCTGCCGATGAAAGTAACTTACCGCAAACCAGAATAATATGTCAACAGTTACTTTTTAAAGCATATCATATGAACCATTCCCGTCTCCAGTAGCAAGCTACAGCGACTGCTGCTTGAAAAGTTTCCACAGAAATTACGAAAATAATATCCAGAATCCGTGAATTAGAATCTTGGGATATGTCGAAATCTGAGTTCGATACCAACCCAAAATATATGTTTAGACGCCTTAATCACTTTCGGCATCTTTTAACTTATTCAATCGAATTGTTGTTTATATAAAACAAAATTGGTAAATGGAAAAAACCTGCGATGAGAGAGGTATTGAACTTCGAGGTGTTACTGGATGGTGTAATGTACCACATTGCTCGGTTAGATGCATATTTTCATCTGCAAAACATTTAATATATTCACTCGACATCCATTCATTCATTCGAATGAAATTTTAAATAAAATTTGCACATATAAACAAATGATCAGAAGAAATATGGAAATATCAATAAGAATTTCTCCAAAAATATTCATATAAATAAAAATTTAATAGCAAAGAATTTCCTAAGTAGTTCAATCAAAAATATTCAAGTCATATACTGGTTTGGATATCAATATTGAAAAAAAAATAAATCGAATTAAATTGAAACGAAAAAAATGAATAAATATATCAAGAAGGTAAATTGAGGGGAGAATAAAGAGAGAAGAGAGGGAATAAAAAAAAAAGAATAAGAGAATTAAACAAAACCTTTAACACTGCTAGGTTAAAACTTTCTAAAATTAAAGCGAAATTGCTCACTATTTCTGCACACTTGCATATTATCGGTTGAATTCAACAAGCGATTTTCTTTTTCGGAAAGACCCTTTTCTGCAGACGACAAGTGAAGCTTATCAAAACGAGCGACAAGCTGTCGTATAGGTGTTGGCGTCTCAATCACACTTTTCATTCCTCCATTTAATTGCGTTTGTGGGGAAATACTCGATGCCCCGCAACTGAAAATATTCCTTTGATTGCTTTTTAGTACCAATAATACAATTCCTCGATAATATCTTCATCGTCTTCCCTCTCCCCTCTCTAAGTAGGATGAAGCAGAAAACAGTCGAGATATTGAAAGAGAGGGAGAAAGGAAATTAGAAAAAAACTTTTGACCATTTCATCACGTTCTAATACGTCGAAATGATGGCCCATTACGAAGAAATTTCTTTTACTGATTTATGTAAATAAAGCGAACACATTTAACTTGTCAGAAGGAAGAATTTTTAGGGCAAAATTTGCAAACAAAAGGTACAATAAGTATATTCGACGGAAAACATAACAACTTAACGTTAAGAAAGATAAGAGCGGGAGCTTAACATGTTGAAACTTGAGTAATAAACCTTTTTTTACGGAAATTCAACTTGATGGAACTCGAATAACAGATTTTCTAACAGGAACCTGATTTGACTTGATGGAATTCAGGTCATAACTTTTTAAGTACCTCAATAAACATACAAGAACTTTGTATGAATATGAATAAATAAATCACGCATCTTATGCAAGCGTTCATATTTTTTCTAAAATGTTGATTTTGAAAATAAAATGCACTTGTAATGTTTAGAAAAGAACAAAAAAAAAAAACGCATTTCGAATTTTAACATCACAATAAACGGTTAGCAAAACTTCTACTCATTGACGAAGTAAGCAAACAAAAAAAGTTATAAATTCTTAGAAAAAATTTTACTATAAATAAAAATTAAGTGAAACGTGAATTCTATTCATCGAGATGAATTCCTATAATAAACTATTATAAAATCCTAAAAGATATCGTCAGTGAAACTAAAAGTCAAGAAGAAAAAGGCAAATTGAGAAAAGTCCGCGATCTTGATAGAAATAATCCTCTTCAACAATCGAAGTGAATCAATGCCATTTTTACGACAACAAAAGTTCATGTTGCGATGCTTTCTAAATGGATACGGCAACTACTTGACATATATCCCTCCGGGGAAAAAGGATTTGAAACAGCTGAATTCGACAGAATTTGAATGCATAAATAAATGCACTAACATTAACATAACACAATAAAATATTGCACTTAGCGGATGAAAATCTTTTCGAAATTTTATCAAAAATTTGAATTTTCTATACATTTGAGTAAGTAAGATAATCCACTTGATTATGCAAAAAAATGAATCAAATACAAAAATAATTATCAGAAAATTAAAAAAAAAAAAATGACAAAAACTGAGTTGACAAAGATGAATAAATTCTCAGTTCTGAATGAGTTATACTTGAAAATTTGTTGAAGAAGTAATGGAAAGCAATATAGTTGCAAAGAGACAAACAATATCACCAATCAAACAGAACAATTCAACGGCGCTATGTCTCTAAAGATTGCGTTGCATATTAGGATCACCCAAAGTTCAGCTTAACTTTCCATGAATTTCGAAAGGAAGAAGAATAATATTACGCTCAGATTGATGCACTATAAGAAATGGTCATGCAGCTGTACACTCAACTAACATCTGTATGGCGAATCATGGTATTATATATGGGCAACCAGCGGATTGTCGACGCCCTGAAACCGCCCCACACCGAACGGGAAACGCAACGAAGAGCAATACCAAACGACCGCAAAAGAGCGGAGGTCGCTGCAAAACGACCTCACTAATCACCGCTGAAATGTATCCGTACGCCTCTCTTGCCTTGTCATAAATGTATTAACAAATTCAGATCATATATTACTTACTACTTGTGACAATATGATTGACTAATAGTATTTGCAAAATAATTTCAAATTCAAAAGCAGCGAACAAATGGTTTCACTGAGTTAGAACAATAATTCTCTCTGCCTCTTCATTATTCTACAGACCTCGTCAAAATATATTAATAATGCTAACAAATACACCCCATCATGAACCATCATATACATACACGTATACGTGAGGATATTAATATATATC
>JAAVTS010001902.1:14260-25822 GCA_022845575.1 Baylisascaris ailuri
GGAAGTTTAAACGGTGGATTTCATTCGGCTGGCAACTATTTTTCACCATTGAATCGTATGGAATCTTTCTTTAGAGAATTAACCTATTCAAGTGAAGTTTGCACTACAGATGTGCCAAAGCTGGTCGGCTGTTGTTAATGAGCAAAAAAAAAAAAACTCGATTTACAATTGACTGTTCGAAACTATTAGATACTGAACACATACAAAGGATTTGTTTGGGCAGCGATTAGTCTTTGAACTTTTTTTAGAGAGTAACTTTTTTAGAGAGAGACTATTCATATTGGCATACTAATGAGTGTAAGTGTCACTTAGGCATATTATTGCTTCAAAACATGTAGGAAAATAAAATTTTTCTGCGAAAAGAGGTAATTAGTAAACGGCTGTCACTAATGCACTTGTTTTGTTGCACGTTACACAACGCGTTGTTTGTTTCCATCAACGGTTTATGCTTTGTAGCTCTACTCTTCTTTGTCCATTCCAATCTGTCCTTAACAGAGTTTGCTTCATTCGAGTGGTTGCTTCATTTTATGAAGAAATATTTTTTAGACTGTGAAAAGATATGGTAATAGATTACTGTGAGAGTAATAAAGGTACTACGATCTGTTGTAAATATTCGTTGAAGTGAAACGACTTATGAATAATATACAGAGAGGAATCGGATGGATTATTTAGATTTGGGAAAGAGATGGGCAGAGGAGAAGGGAGGGGGAATGGAGAGGAGAAATAAGGTCGAGTCTTACTTTTTTTTAAGGAGGTAGTTGAAGCGTTGATGCCTTTAATTTTATTTATTCTGTGAACAGCGGCACATCGTTGTGTGGATGACCTATAAAAGCAATTGTTCGTCTTTCTGATTGAGTCTCTCTTCTTTCTTTCATTCTTTCCATTTTTTATGAATTTCAATATGGTATTGATCGGAATTGCTATTTAAATAAAAAATATTTTTATTGAAATATATTTTAATATATCATTAAAATATGTTTTTATTATGCAAAAGAAATCATATTTTCTATGAAGCTATCGCCTTAATAGATATTTAGCTGTGGTAGCGTCTGAATGGGTATTTGGCTGTCGTATTCTTGGTGCATTAGCAGCGTTTATCGATGATTTCTTTAGATATTAAAGCCTTTCAATAAAATAATCAAGGTTGCGTATTTCAAAAAAATAATCAAAAAGGATTATTCATCTTTTTGTTTTTATTAACTGTTTAAAAATTTTTATTGTTATTTTATTATTTTTTTATTGCTATTGCCTGTTCTAGGATAATCAGTAATAATGAATATAATTGAAAAATCTTAGGGAGTACAATGTTTTAAGCTAACAAGTAGTGATTATTGTTGAACTCACAATGATTTATTGAGCATTAGTGCCATTGAAAAAGGAAGCAAAACATTCAGCAAAGAGAGATTAAAAATCATTTGATGCTACCTTATGTTATAATGTGCTACCGTGTGCTCTCATGTGTTATAATCGATTGTCCGTTCGGTATTCTAATATGAAAGAAGGGGTTGTTTTTTGCTATGCGAATATATAAGAACTCAGACCTCAGGTGAGAACATTTATCTTTTCCGATAAGTATCACTACCTATGGTGCATATTATCTTAACGCAAAATTGTGTTGCTATAGCGCAACTCTTTGTTATGTTTAACATTTGCTGTTTGTTATTGCAACATGAGAAAAACTCGTATGAAGTTATAATTAATGAGCAAGTTGATCAGATTAATATTTCGATTATGGAAGGTGATTGATGAAACCACTGATTTGCTATGCCTTATTTTTTGAGAAATGCCTCACTGCTATTGATATTATTTTTTTTTGTGATTAGAAAATTTCACTTTTTTCTCAAAAAAATTCCACTTTCTTTCTTTAAAAATTCCACTTTCTTTAAAAAATCCCACTTTTTTCCTATGACTTTATCCTTGAATCATCGAAGTATACAGCATTTACCCGTAATCCTTGCCTCTCCCAATCGCAAAACGTTGGCAATGCCGATGCGATTGTAAGTTATTCGAACGAATTATGGCGATGATTTTTTTCTTATCAATTTTAGTTCTATGGGAGGAGTCCACCTCTTCTTAATTTTAGACTTGTTTAATTTCAGGTTTCTCCCTTCTATTCTAATTTTCCTTCTAAACGGATCCTCTATTAGGGTGGATTTTTCTAGTATGAGTGAGAATGAGGGATATGGATGTTTGGCAATTTGTGATTTTATTGAGAAGTCGATAATATCCACACAGCTGCGCTAGAATTAAATAAATTGATGAACTATCACCAAGTCTATTTTTAAAATTCGTTCGGCTCTTTCGCATTGATTTTTTTAAGTTATTTATATGGTGGAACTTAGTTATACAGCAGTTGATTTGAAAAGCATTTGCATAGCTCACATTTCCACTTTTTAGAGAAAGGGGAGATGCATTCACTATCCATAAAAGGTGGGTTTTTATGAGAAAATATTGAAAATTTTTAGAAAAATAAAAAAAAATTTCGAAAAACTTAAATTTTATTCACGTCTTTCTGTTGAAGAAAAACACGAATTTTAGACAAAAAATAAATAAGTAAATAAATAAGTAAGTAAACTCCTGAAATTTTAAATTTCCTCCGTAGTTTGCTTCATAGGGTCTACGATATTAATCAGATTGTCTATAACATTCTCAGTTTTAGTGAAATTTTTAGGTTTGCTGATAGAAATTTTTGTTAATCTTTCGACTTTTCCAAAAGAAAAAATCAACTGCTGATCAAAATTTGTTGGTTAAGAAAAAATCAGTGAAGGACTTATCGATTATTCTAGGCGATAGGTTTGTATAATGTTGAAGTGTGAATGACATATTGATCAACGGGTCTCGAACTATTTTCCCAGAACTTCATATTTTATTTTTATTTTGTTAAAATCATGCACCAATTCTGTTTTATGAGAGGGGGATGATAGGGGAGGGGGATTTGAGCTATTCGGTGACGAGGGAGGGGGAGGTTCGATTCGAAATAATCGGTGATAACGCGCCAAGATAAGAATGTACTCTCATAAGAAGTGAAGTCGATACGAGTTATATTGTCCCGCCCCCTTGTTTTGCTCTCCTTTTGCTGAGCACAATACATCGTAACGCTTAGCACATCAATGCTTTTTAGTGGTCGCTTGTTGTGTTAGAGAGAGGCTGCATCAGAGTGGTGCGTAATTGCTTACTTCTTTTTTTGTGCAATGATTTACTGCGATTGATATAAATATCCCATAGATTATTGTCTATATTTATTTTAGAAATTCAACTGCGATGAATAAATGGGGAGAAGGAGAATATGGTCGAAAAGGAATAAATAAGTGGAGGGAACCTGAAATTGAGATCCTTCTTAATGCCATTTTTAGGGAGACGGGGAGGGGATGAGGTAGTGGAGTTGGTTATTTCCTTATTTAAGGTTAGTTTCTGAATAGAATAGGAATATTTCTTCAACTTAAATATTATTGTTTAAGATGAGACAAAGAAATGATTAAAAATGCAAGCGTAGTCTGTAATTCGTCATAAACGTTACGAGATTAGTCAAAAGGACCCCTCAGGGGGAGGAGGAATGATGTTAGTGGCTCTCTCGACTTAGCAATTAGTGATCACCGCTAGGTTCTACCTTCAAGATTGAAGTAAATCGTGAAAAGTTTGCCGAGGGGAATATTATATAGCCAATGGCCGATATTATATGGTCAGTGGGCGAGGAATATGTGCCCAAACGTTTTCAGATATATGTGTGGATTGCCAATGTTTTGAATGATTTCAGTGTTATATTGAGTTGCTCATTTCAGTACTGTGATCGTTGAATTTTTCTCTTGCAATATTCATTGTTTGCTTCATTTCTATGTAGAAAGGGACTGATGAGGAGTGGAGGATTCGGGTCCTTACGATATGGTACTTTTTATCCATGAGTGCAAGTTTGGAGGCTTGGATAGATTTCAGTTTTTAATTTGGTGAAATGGCTGAAAATGAGAAGAGATGAGTGGAGCTGGAGGAGGGGGAGGGGGCGAGGGGGATGGTTAAATAGATTAAGGAAAGAAGGGGTGCTTTTATTTTTATGAAATAGGAGGAGAGAAATCTAGCACAATTTGTTAGTCCCTATAAAAAAAGATTTTTTAAAGATGGGATTATAGAATTTTTCCTTTTTTTCGCTTCAGTATAAGCGATTTTGTTTATATCAAAATGCAGTCATCCACACGCCACTAACGAATAATTTTTTCCTTGAGTGACTTTTTTTTTCAAAGTTATAAAAAAATTTCTTATGTAAAAATGTGAAACTGGATTTATTTTATTTTTTCTTTTTTGGTCAAAAAGTCGAGTAACCTTCTATGTTGGAGAAATTTTCACAGCGTTAAAAAGTTTTTTTCATAAATAATTTTTTTTTTTGTTTCTTTCAATGGCGTTCAACAAACGAATTTTGTTAGCGAAGTTAAGGGTTTGATGCCTTCATGTGCTTCAAACTCGTAGCAAATGCGCTCTATTCCTCTTTCCTTGACAGAATAGCCATTTAGCAGAAGGTGCCTCATTCAAAAAGAAATCGTTTTACGAAAAGTTTTAAATCATTGTGCAACCTGCATTTATTCGAATTTATTTATATAGAAGGTGCATTGAGGAATTCTAGATCACGTGAGGAAGGGGGGAGGGGTGGGGAGGGGAAAAATGAGGAAATAGAAAAGACGGCAGTGCTTTTTTAATATGTAGGAGTCCTTTTGTTGCATATACGTTTTGAGCATGTTATAAGCGCATAGACTTCTAAATATTCCTACATACAGCGTAAAGCAATTTTTTAGTTATGATAACTTCTGTGATTATAAAATTATCGAAATTATTCAGATATAAAATAGCAAAATAAATCAAATTGAGGGAAATGCTTATAGGTGATTAACTGCTCTTTGATTATTATTTGAATAGTATTATATATTATAATGTTTAAGTGGCAAAATAATATTAAATATTATGACTTATATATTATAATATTTAAACGACAAATAATATTTAAATAAATGGAGAAAAATTATGATTTCGAATTCATGCAAGATAATATTTCATGATCAAATTCGGCCTAATAGACTCTCTTCGGAAAGAAAAGTGGTGAAGAAGATTGATAAAGGAGGGAGGAGGATGAAATTTAGAATGAATTAAATAAAAGTTTACATATTCGTAATTTTACATCCATTTTGGACGCCTTAATATTTATTAAACGTAGTGTTTTTCTTTATTTTCGAGTTAATTTTTTCCAGAATTAAAAAAATTTTCTCTATTGTTTAGGGACAAGTTAGAAATAAGTGGGGAAGGGAATAAATGTAAGGTTATATTTATATGAAGCACACAAGAACGTTTGCTTCACGCGAGTTTTCCTGCACTCCCACCATCGATTTCCGTTGAATGGCTTGCCACACATCGACATAACGCTTGAAACTCACTGCTTTCCGTTGAGCATTCTTCAATGTGTGTTGCTTTATTACACTTCGAATTCGCCTTTTTTTTCGCCAATTTTTTCTATTGATAAGATGCCGGAAATTCTCAAAAAATGTCGAATTATTTTCTAAATAAAACGCATTATTTATTTTTATTTCATTTTATTTATTTTTTTTCGAAAGTTTAGTATATTATCCAAAATTATGCGTTATTTCTTCTCTTTTTTTAATATATCGTTTGAATATTCTCTAATGTATTGAAGGTATCGATAGCAATCGGTTAGTTGGAGTTCTTTAATGTCCTAAAAAATTTACATATAATTCCCCCAATTATTCTTCAATTGTAGTTGGAATTGAATATTTCCGCATTAATTCCTTTATAATCTCATAGTTTAGCAGGTGATATTCATACGTTTTCCACTTATACGATTTTATCTGCTATTTCATGGCAGAATTTAATCTTATTTTTACGTTCTTTAATGCGGTCCTTTAAAACATCTGCTTATTTTTTTCCTATTGGTTAGAATCTTTACTATAGCCATCTGTGCATATAACAGTCTTATCTGCTAATCTTTAATAAATTCCCTATTCGTCGATGAATTTTTAAGTCAATTTAATTTTGAGAGTAACCTTGAAACGATCGTGATCCTTTCTTTTTCTAGTGATTTACTCGCCACTACTTGTGAGGAAAGAGGGAGGGTGGTAATTTAAGAGGAAGAGAGGAGAGGATACAATTTAGGAAGGGGAGGGTGGGGTAATTTAGGAGAGTGGGAATGATTTATTGCCTTGGAGAGGGGGGTGTATCAGCAATTGAGAGACGATTATTAGCGGAATTGATATGTGGAGCAATTTAGTGAGGAATTTGCATGCACGATTGCATACTGCGATCAACGCGTTATTCTCGGTGTTATGGGCACATAATATACTCGTCGTATACGGCATTTCTATTTTAATGCTACTTTTTTTGTTATTTGCAATGACCATAAAATTTATGCCTCTATCGTTTCAAATCAAATTTTAAGATTTCTATATATGGGGAAGGGGGGGGGGGGGGGGNNNNAGGGAGAAAGGGGCGGATTCAGAGAGAAAAAATATGAGGGATGACATTTTGATTTTCAATCTATTATAAATCATACTGTTTAAAAAAAAAATTGTTTAATATTTAATGAATACTCATTCCGTTGTAAATATTTAAAATCGAAATTTCGAATTAAAATATCTTACATTAGGCGAGTTGCAATGATGCGTATTATCGTTGAAAATGGTCCATAATTTAGAGATTATCCAGATTACTAGAAGTATTTTTTTTGCCCATTGGATAAAGTACCTTTTCAATTACCATAAGAGGATATAGACTAATTGTTTAGATAACATTTTTTCAATTTAAATAGAGCTGATAATAGAGAGGACTTCAGAAAGAGGGCGTAAAGAATAGAGTTCGTTGTCGTTCTATAAGTTTTCCTCATCGGCCCATTCAGTTTTTGAATCCCTCTTATATCTAGCACGTCAATTGGTCTAATTTTATACCCTATTTGTTCTCATTCATCGTTTTATTTTCTTCGCTGCAATTTATAGGTATTCTTTAATTACTATTATTTAACAATAGTATGAAGTAGTATATGAAAGAGAGTAGTATTTTCAAAGGTTATAGTTTTCATTGAAAAATTTCATTATTAGAGGGGTAAGGGGCTAATTTTTCTTCATCTCTAAAGTTTCTTGGGGAACGAACATTTTTCATTTTTATATTGAATAGAAATATAAATGAGGATTTATACTACTATCAATAGCGATTGAGTTTTCTAATGCAGAGCTAACCCCCCTATGTATGTATATCAATATTGTGTGGAAAACTTAGTGCGAATATCAGTTTGCTGCGTTGTTATGAACTTTCCGAACTTTTTCCTATCACTTCTAACTTTTTTTCAAACTTTTTCCGAGTTCTATCAATTTTATAACTTTTTATTTTATTATTATTTCTTACTTTATTATTTATTCACTGTTAAGCGAATAAATGCAACAATTTCAATAAATATAGCATTTTAGACATTATTCAATTTACATTTCTAAAAGTTATTTTTACACATTTTTATAAGTTTCTTTCCACAATTTTTTCATAACACTTTTTTCTGTTGAAAATGTTTTTTATTATGTTTTTATAGAAATAATACTCTAAATTTCGCAAAAGTAGAAAGAACCAAAAAAGAAGAGAAATTGAAGGAGGAGTGAGAGTAAAAGAAAGAAAGAAAAGAATCACGATTGAGTGAATGTCAATATTTGAGAATGGAATATAGATTTGACCGTTGTCTATCGATCTTGTAGACTTACGATAACAGATCGTACCGTATGAGCAAAACGCTCAATAATTGCTAGTTGCATCTTTTAATCTATAAAATTTGTTTGGTCTTGATTGGAAAGTATGAAATACCGTAGTTAGAAATGTGAGATACGGTAATTAAAAATCTGAAATATGGTACTTAAAAAGGAGTCTATGAAATACGGCAGTTAAAAGGAATAATTTAACGACGTAAATATATAGCGCCTATATAACGAACGAATTTGATAGAAACTAGAGCTAAAAAAGAAAATTTTTTTAGCGAATGAAAAAAGTTTTTTTTTCTTCAAAATTTAGCGAACTTCGGTAAATTTCATGGGAACAAAAATTCACAAAATGAACAGTTTTCTTCTTCACGGATACATATTCTCTTAAATATTTTTCTTCATAGATAAAAATGTTCAGTCTAGGATGTACCCTCTTTTCTCTTTCTCCCTACTTCACCGCATACCCCCACCCTCTGAAAGACCCATATTCTCTTCCACGATCATTGAAATTCTATAGTAACCTATGATGAGGGAAGCATTTTATTAGCCATAAAAAATACTATATGTTATTAAGTTCGAATCCTTTTCTATAGTAAAATTTGAGTGGATCGATGTAGGAATATTTTTTAAGTCACTAAAAGCGCTTACATCAATGATTGATTGATTATCACATATTGAAGGCATTCTACGAGGCAATCATCGATCATCTAGCGAAAGTCGTTTTTTTATCAGTATTGTGATCGACTGATGTGTTACGCTAATAGATGATTGCCTCGGGCTTATTGGCACGATGCCAATGTTCGTTGAGTACTGTTTTCCAAAGAGAGGGCTTTCCTAATAATTTCTTTCAATCGGCATAATCAAGTTGAGGACCTGTCTCAGTGACCCCTTGATCTACGTTCTTGAGAGTCGGTTCCGTAGTTCCTTTGCCGGGTGCATTCATCTGTGTTCATTTGCAGTTATAAAGCAATCTGTACTTGGTAGTAGTAGAGAGTTTTGTAATAAGTCATTAGTAAGTTTAGCAGTTATTGGTAACTTAACAGTATTGGGTATATTATATAGTAAATCGATAATTAAATAATTGATAGGTTTTACAGTAATTCGATACTGTAAGCAATAATGAAATAGGTGATGTTAAAGTTGATAAGTTAACAGGTAAATTCACTTGGATAAACTGAATAGCGTATGCACTGAGGTGACTTCACTCTTCAGTTATATTATTTTAAAATTTAATTAGTGAAGGAAACTTTTTCTTTCAAGAAGAGACGAAAAGTGACTAAGAGAAAGGTCGACATAGGTCAACATAATGAATGTTATTCTGTGGCTGTTGTTGCAATTTTACCAACACATTTGGGCATAGATGAAATGAAGTCGTTGAATTTCGAAGAATTAAATGAAGGTGAAGTCATTTTATATTGAAATATAAGTAAGAATCAAAGTAAGCGAAATTGAAATAGGTGCTAATTGAACTATTTTATGAGAGCGTTTTAGAACCTGATAGCCTGAAGGAAATTTGCGCCGTGAAGCCAAAAGCCTTCCATCCTTTCCACTCTCCCTTCTCGTCTTTTGCCCTCTATTCCTCTCTCTTGTACTCGAAGCCCATTTCGATATTGAAGACTTCAAAACGATTTTTATTTTATTTTATTTTTTGAGCCGCAGTAGTGTGTATTTGAATGGCGATCTTATCGATTGGACTGTTGAACATCTGTCCATATTTCAATGCTTCAGCACCGTTTGTTTACCTGGTTTCTGCGTCTGTCTATGAAATACTGCACTAAGCAGATATTTTGGACAATAGGAAAGAGAGGAGGCAGGAGGAGGGGCGTAAAAGTGAGTGACCATTCAGAAGTCAAAGGTAACGGTCGAGGTGGACAATGGTCATTAGGTGACAAAAAAGGTGATGCATTTGTGACAACAAAAAGAGTGCACTATAAAGTTGTTGGAACGATAGCGCACTCTCGGAGTTTACTTAGTGACCCTCTGAATATGTACGCATACATTCGTGTCATATATGAATTCAATCGCTTGTCATTATACTGGGCATACAGTGTCTTTTAATGCCCATTTTCAGGCACATATTATTATCAGTATTATCTCTATGTTAAGTATGCATAAAATGTTTTTGTTCGTCGTAGTATAAGTAGTGTAAGAATAGTTGTTTTTTAAGTGTTGGTATGTGTGCTTGGTTGGCCTTGAGGCAGTCATTGTTGCGTTTTGTGAAGAGCATTCATACATTTGTAGCGTTTTATTGCACGGTCTGAAACATTCCAATCTTTGGTGTACTTTCTCCACTCAACGCATACTTCAATTTAAAAAAAAAAAAATTTTTTTTTCTACATCACATTTGGAAAAAAAATCAATTTGTATTCTCTAACATGCCTTAATTTCGGGAGAATTTTTTATTTCCCATGTTTTGATGATCGATGTTCAGTCCGTAGTTTGAGAAGTGATTTAAATTATTTATTTATTTATTTATTTATTTATTTATTTATTTATTTCAATGAACAGAGCATTCATCACGAATACTTTGAGAAGAGGTTGAAATTGGAGAGTTTGCGCTTGAAAAAGTTTGAGAAGGGGGGAGGGGAGGGGTTGTTAAATATCAGGAAGAGAAAAATTTCCCGTTTTTTTTTTTCAATAAGTCACTAGACAAGAATAATTTCTTTTCAACTAACGTTATTTCGAAATGCTACATTTACCTTTTGCCGCTTTAATGTAATCTGCTTTCATAGTCTTGCTATTTTCCTATCTAACTCATAACTGCTGATGTAGAATAAAGGAATGAGTCCAAAGAGTGGGGGGGGGGGGGGGGGGGGGGGNATTACATAACAATCGATTCTAGAAATTTTCATTAATCTCTACATCTATCATTGATTGTTGAATCATTATTGTATTTGTCGAATTGGCTGAGTTTTACAGCTTACTAAAATGTACCTGTTTTATGTACTTTATAAAGGTGATTTCAAAGGTGGGTAGCTGGTGAAAATTTTGATGTTAACTGGAAAGAGAGAGGGAAGGGAAGGGACGGAGAGAAAAGGGAAGAGGAAAGAGAAAGGAGAGAAAAAAAAAATTCGTAAGTATGCAGATGTCACTCTCGTAAAAATTGATCAGTGGTTGAGAGCGTATAGCAACGAATGAAATGCTCTAAAATTTCGTTTTGCACTTTAGCCGATCTCTTCCCTATGGGAATGTTTTATTATCAAGAAAAGATGGATGCCGCTAGCTATCTAGCTTCTTGTCGCCTTTTTTCTTTTATATACAACTTGGCAAATTGGATTCCCTATTAAAATAGTGGAGAATTTAATGATTGGTTTTTTTGATATTGAAATTGAAATGTTGGGTTTGATAGGTGATTGAAATGATTTATACTAGTGCTATGATAGTTTCTTTCTATTTGTTTATTTATTTTATCTTGAATGATGGAATCTTCCATAAGAACGGATTAGAATTTTTCATCGATATAGTTGTAGAAAATATTCACTCAACGAGCTATTTTATAAGAGAGGAGAGGGTAATGTTCAGTTCTTTTGCTTACTTTTTTTAATATTTATGAACGTGAACACCTATCCCCTTTCTTATTGCAATAAAATCCAGGTATATTCTATTCGGTGCATTATTTGAGAGAAGGAAAAAGGGGTCTTCAAATCGAGAGCAACATTCTAACGCAACCTCCACCCACATGTCCTTCCGAGGCCACCTTTATTGAAAAACGAGGTGCTACCCGACTGACTGGTCAATGTGTATATGCGCCTTGCTAGCAATCTTCTCTAGTTCTCTGCATAGCCTCTCGTCTCTTGAAATTAGATGTTCTCTCACTATGCCTTTATCTTCTCTCTCG
>JAAVTS010001903.1:832-13140 GCA_022845575.1 Baylisascaris ailuri
GAAGATAATAGTGGGAAGAGAGGGATTTGGTGTGCCAACCTTTGAAAACATTTTTCGGATATACTGCCATCGATTGCTGTGTTGAGTGTGGATATGCTCATTAGCAGAAATATTAATGTGCTTCTCAAGGGAATCGGCGAATGCACATTGACAATACTCATTATTATCTTTTGCGTATGAATGGCATCTATAAGCAATCATTGACTTGCATTGAACGAAGTGCTTCATCTTCTAAGAAATATTTTTTTTTTTCATCGCAATAAAACTATCTTTTCTAGTCTGGCATCTCATGAAGTTTTTCATACTACTTGTAGGGAATATTTAAAAAACTGTATATCTTATATAATTGAATACTTACACCGATTTTAAAGACAAATGCTGAGTGTTGAATCAGACGATGATTAGCTAAAGCATCCCTAAGAGGGTAAAGAAATAGAGATTTAAACATAAAGAAAAGATTTTTGCCATAGTGAAGACGTTTTTTTTCTTTTTTCTCTTTTTTTTTTCTTTTTTTTCAAAGTTTTCTAGAAAAAGAATGAACTTCTCGTCACATTGACTTCTTTCGGTAGATTTGAGGTAAATTGTGGTCATGTATATAGTTTAATTTTCCAGTTCATTTATCATTTAAGAATTGATATCAGTAATATGTGATTTTAAAATTCAATGCGGCTGTTATAAGAATTACCAAAGTATTTTATTCAATCTAATTGTTGCCCATAGAAATAGGCGTTCGTATCTGCTTTCTTATTAGTTTGTCTATAGAGGATTTCCCGCATTGGTTTGACAGTTATGGTTACAGAGGAGATTGAGAAAGAATATTTGGGATATAAGAAATGGGGGAAATCTCAATTTTCAGCCATATATGGTGGTGCGATCCTTACTTCCGGTTTCGATAAAGGAAAACTTTTTCTTTTTACTCTGCAGTTTTCAATTTAAAAAATAAAAATTTCAAAAATTCTTTCTGGCAATTTTGTATCAAATTCAAACTTTGTCTTTAATTCCCCTAGAAAAAAAAGAAAAATTCATTAAACTCGAAATATTTTTCCATCAATTGCTGCCGAAGAAATATATTATTTAGTCAATCCGCCAAAAAATATTTTCATTTTCTTTTATTTTTCAATATTAGCATGCTTCATCATCGTTGAGGAATTTCTGCTCATGTAGCGGAAAAAAATAACTCTTAAGGATTGTTGAAGGGATTCTTTTTTTAGTTATTGGCTTATTGAAGGTGCAACTATTGGACTGATGGTACTTGAACGGTAGTTTAAAGTAGTAGAACTAGTTCATTGCAAGAAGTAAGAAGTAATTCATTGATATTGAGAGGCATACTGCCTGTAGTTCAAGTGTGATTTTCCGTTGTGCTTGACAACTGAAGTGGAGAGCAAAGTTACAGCCAACCTAGGTGAGAGGAGTAAACCAGTCAGCTGCACTTAACTCGGATGCACTTTTATTAATTGATCATTTTTGCACGGTTTTTCATCTCTATAATATAAGGTTCTCAAAATACTTGCCACCGATTTCATGTGCTTTTTCTGTCCTTCTTCTTACCACATTAAGCTGGCCCTTCATCCTTTATATCATGCGTTTATCCCTGCTTATTTGCGCATTTAATTGCAGTGTAGAAGTTGAATTTGTGATACATTTAGATTGGCGTGCGGATTCGAATGTTTAGCGTTGCTGCTTCACGCAATCTCCAACCGCCATACAGAGGAAAATTTTTTGATCGCTTCACTTATGTGGTATCTATATGCAAAAACTCTAGTCAAAATATAAGTTATGATCAACCGAATTAAACTTGAACTCTTTTCATTTCCAATTCTATTTATTAATTCCAGCTGCGGTATTATCTATTAATTCCGGCTCCGGATTCCGACTATCTGCTCATACATAGTAAATCTATGAGATATAATCGGGAAATCTTTTTTTTCTGAATTGTTAAAAAAGTCAGTTGAACGTTACATTCAAAGACTGTATGTGCAATCGCTATACTTTTCAACTGTTCGCCTCTCTATATCATAAACAACACATATTGATTTTTTGACTGTCAACTGTGAATCATCTCATCGCGAAACTTTCACTCGTCCACCCTCTATTTTCATTTCGATTTACGCCGTTCACATTTCCAACACTCTGTTAAGTAACGATCGGTTGCGTCATTATGCCGGGTCTATATTTCCTATCTGCTATTCAAAACCCGTGAGATATTCGCCTTAAATGTCAACTGATAAGCTTTCTCCATACTTAACCACAAATGACTTGCTTTTGATTGCATTTTTTTTTTTTTTTTTTTTTATATTGCATATTTGCTTATTTTGATTGCATATTTTCACTTGCTTAACAAAGCACTATGTTTATATGAACATAGGGAATATTTAATATTGGCATTTTAAGTCTTCTTTCTTTTTAAGAAGCAAATAGCACTAAACTTTTAATGTTTAGTTTCTAAAGGTAGAAAATTTTATCAATGATAAGAATAGGAGAGTTGATTCGAGATTGATCGATGGCTATCGATTAATAGAGTATAGAATTGTCTCCAATGATAAAACCTTATTGGAGACGATTCTATATTGCAATGATTATTTTAACAACTCGTGACATTGGCTTGTTTACACGTTGCATAGAACATCGCTGGGCTGCGTTGATGTCACTACGTTTGTGTATATAAGCGAACATAGATAATTGCTAATTTGCTTCATCTCATTCATCGATCCATGTGCTCTTCCTTGTTTAGTAGTATAGTAATAAGGCTCTCTTCCCTTTGATTGGATTTTATTATCGAATATTTCACTTTGTACTTAGTATTCATATTTAAACTTAATATTTATAATTTTTATAATTTTTTATGAAAATATCTCATTAATTTATTTAGTGCTTAGAGGACCATGCCTTAGTTCCTCCGTTTCCCCTCCCTGAACTTCGTTAGATTGCATTAGGCGTTTTATGGCTTATTTCACTCTCCATTCTATTGCTAACCAAGTATTGAATAAATAGAGTTTATTCCTCTGATCCCCTATCAGAGACCACTGAATCGAAATGTATCACTATTTGAATTGGTCAGCATCTTAGCATCTTAAAAGAGCATCACTATCTAAATCATTTTCCAAGTAAATTTACTTGTCCTTCGGCGGTGATTGTTTTCAACTTTTTTTTTAAAAACTATGTTGTAACTCCACACACTTTTATGATTTAAAAAATTGATTAAATTCAGCCGATTAAATTCAACCCCATAAGTGTGTGTGGAATATTTTTTTGTTATTTCATCTCTTATTCAAGCTAAATTTTTAAAAACTTCAATGTTTTTTTTCGAAATTTTCACGCGTAGAAATCTGTTGTATTGAAAGATTCGCCGTAGAATTGAGAATTCTTTTTTTTATCTAGCTGAAGTTTTTCACTATGCTTCCAAGTAATAACTGCCTTTGCTGATCGTTGGCTCTCATTTGTCAGCAAAAAAAAGTAATATTATAAATTGTATTCGAATTGATAGATCGTATGAATATGCACTTTACTTCAACGTCGTAATCATGCATTCACTTTGCACAGTGAGATGATTCATAGATTTGTAATAATTGAAAAAAAAAGTTTCTATTAAAATGGAAATTTTTTTGAGAAAATTGGGAAATTTTTTTCTTTTGACATCACACATTGGCGTTGAGTAATTTCATATTGGGGTTTTTTTATTTCTAAAATAATATATACTCGAGGAATTTAATTAATTTTTATGACGTGAAAGAGTGTTCGATACGATATGATAGAAATCAAAATAATGCCACTAAGAATGATCTCAACCTAAAATTCAGCCATATATATTCCCTCAAATTTGCAAAATTCCTTTCAAAAAAAAATATATCACAAAAAATTGTGGCACTAATTCTGTTTTCTAAATTATTTATTTTCATATTTTTTTAGTTTTTAGTTTTTCTGTATGTGGATGAAATTGGCATACGTCTTTTCTCTATTCATTTCTTTTTTCTTTTTTTTGTTTAGCAATTTATCAAAGAAAAAACGTTCAGTATATTTTGAAAGTTATGTCGCATTTGAAATTCTTTAATGAGTTATTCGCAAAGTTTGCTTTACTTTTTCAATGATTTACTTTTCAACATATAATCGGAATGAGGTTTATCGACAAATTTGCTGCCTACAGATGGATTTGGATGCTCTATGTGTTTTTTTGTCTGCAGACTTGAGAGTGCTGTGCGCTGTGCATGCGCATTTCCTGGCTCGGCAGCCATTCCACAAACACCCCCGATTGCGTTTACCACATTTTTATGCTGCAGTGCGCTACTGGTTGGTTAGATGTGCTTGCTCGAAACATACGGTATGTAGCATTCCACTAAGCTTTAGTTATTCAATAATGAGCAATCGATTTTTGCTGATGGCATCGTCTAGACATTATAGTTGAAACTTTTTTCTGCACTTCCTTCATAGCTTAACAATTAAAGCGTGCGTTTATTATTTAAACAATTAAAGTTCATTTCCACCTACGTTTACACTTTATTGAAGAAATATGTGTTCTATTGTGGTATGAATGCATTCATTACTCCGTAGCAACCAATTGTGTGGCTAAATCGTCACGATCATATCTTAGTAATTAGAAATATGAAGCATCATTTTTAATACTGACATTGGGAAGGTTATATCGAGCCCGTAAGTATAAAACTTCTAAACTTATAAGGTTTTTATTTGTGATCAGAGCCAATTTACACTGTAGATTGTTACCACTAGAATTCCGAATGATGTTGAGCACGCAGTTGAGGAAGAGGAATATTAAAGACAGAGGTATGCTTATTGGGAAAGGGGGGCTAGAGATAGAGATTTGCTTATTGGGGATGAGGTGTGCTTATAAGTCGCCCAGTTTAATTCCCTCAGTATATGAATTTGAGAGGGGAATCAAATAGGAATCATCTATAGATTGTAGGTTATCATGTGATTCTTACCAAATCCGCCGGCGCATCCATAATTCATCAAATTTATCGATCGGTTTTATCACATTTTAGAGTTTTAGAGTTGGTAGCATCCAATAAAACGATGAGGGTGAGCAAGTCGATAAATGCAGAAGTAAAGCCGTATGTGATGGAGCCCCGCCCTTAGGTGCCCCGCAACGCAATGCTCTTCAATTGTGAAGCATTTCTTTGCGTTGCGTTGTTAACCAACACGCTCACATCGATTTCTCTTTCCGCTTCGGTTATTTGCTGGAAGCGCATTCGTCGTCGATGCCCCGTTTGCTTCTACTTTTGCTATATTGCAGACTTATTTCATCATATCCTCAACGTTATTGATTCCTTTCTCGCTTATCCTCAACATTAGTGACTCCTTTATGGCTCATCTTCAACGTTATCGACTCCATTGTGGCTCTTTCGAAGAAAATATTGCAATTTTCATCGTAATTAATTATGCGATTGATAGCGTCAATCAGTTTGCCGGATCGATTGCATCTAAGATAGATCTAAAGTCTCGCGAAAATCATGAGAAAGTTTTAAAATCTAATAGGGAAATAAATTGGAAAACTTCAATAAGAGAGCTAGAACTTCACCACAAAGATATTTTCTAAATTATTTTTTGCTATTATATTACCTAGTACCATCAGTTGGGATTGTTGAATGATGAACTTCTCAGATTTATTTTTATTTTTGCTTTCGATTCTAAAAGGTTGTTTTTGGAGATATTTTATATTGCAATAATTGCATTTTATATAATAATTGCAAATATTACTATTGCATAATTTATGAAGATAATTTATTTCTCACTAGAATGCGTGCAAAGTATTCAGAGGACTGACATTCATCACAAATATTGATTTTTAATGCAATTTTAGTTTGCGGGAGATTGCAATTCGTGCAATATGCATGAACTGCAATTGCAATTGCAAATAATTTCATATGTGAGCATTGCAAATTGCACAGCATTGTTATCTAGAATTGATATCTATTTTCGTTACCTTAATAATTTCTACTAAACTTTTCTCTTTAAATAGCAATAAGCACATTTTTCGCATCTTGTTATTCTTTGTATTCTGTCGGCCTTATCTCATCTAATAACTGTAAAATTGCAATTTCAATTCAGTTTTAGCATTTACTCAAATTTAAAAAGAAGTTGGACTTCAAGGAGGTGACAAATTTTTATTGACTCCGGAGCCGGAATCTTGTTGCAATCTACTCACTTTTTCTTTTCAGTATTATTTATTTCTTAGGCATTGCATTTTTATCATCATTGTCGTTGTTAAGAATATTTAATCAATTATGTAATTTTATTGATAACTCTATCGGCGTATTAAATGATCGGAATTTTTAACTATAAGAAAAGAGTTAGTTGTAGTTTGTTGATAATTAAAGGAAATTGCTATTCGATTCGATTTGTATACGAAGAATGGCTGAAACGAATACAAACGATGGGAATTTTATCGTACGTACATTTATCTCATTAATTTCGTTTATCGTTCGTACGTCAATAAGATTGGGTATCACTATTGGCCTAATTGCATCTGTTGTTATCACTCTCTATGCAATTGGTCAGCTCAGTAAAGATGCTATCAAGGAGAGAAAACAGGGTAAGCATATTTAATAATGATAAGTTTTTTTTGTTTATTGATTTCTTACTGATAAGTTTTTTTATCATGAAAGATTACCTATTGGTAAATATTCGACGATTGATTAATAAGTAAATAGGTTTTGATTAATTTTTTTAATCGATTTTCATTTCGTCTCATTTCGATATCGAGTCGGCGTTTGCTTTTCTGGATTTAGAGAGGGGAGTGTGGAATTTTCCACAAATCGATTCTCTCATCTAGTCGCCTATCCTCCTGCTCTCTCTTTAAGCAATAATCTCTAGTGAATCAATTCGATGATTACGAAATCATTGAATTTTTTTTGCGTTTTGCTAGTCTGCTAAATTTGCATGTCATCACTTCGAGGAAAAATGATCTAATCATTGATCGTTGCAATTAATAATTTTGCATATTAATTAGCGAAATTAGGGTGAACGAGTATTCATTCAGTGTCTCAATTATATATTTTTGATAATTAAGATAAAATTCGAATTTGCATATTATTATGAGGAACGAAGTTTTTTGCGTTTGTATTAACGATCCTTGCATTTGGTATTAATAAATTTGAATATTAATTAGCACTAATGTTGAAACTAAATTATATTAAAATACTATTTTTAATCAATATTTTTTGAAGTTATATTTCAACAATATTATTAACCACCATTGAAGTAAGTTATACTAGTATTGATACTAGTATTAACACCAGTACCAATATTAATATTTATATTAATGTTGATTCCAATATTATATTAAAATACTAGTAATAATTAAAATTAATTGAGTTAATCAGTACTGGTAGCAATACTAGTATCAATATCAGTATTATTATTATAATATTAATACAATGTTTATTGATCGAGTCTCCAATTCTAATCACCATTATTCATTAGGCATTCCATTCCGCTTCTCAGATGCTATCCCTGATAGCTATGAGGTCTTACTAATGAAACTGACGTGTGCACATAGAGGATGGGCCGGTTAATTTCCAGGCAGTCGGCTGCCCGATTTAAAATTTATACCGAGTGCAGAGTGAGGCTCGCTTCTTTGTTGTCTTTATTGTTCGGGTCAAGAAAAGTGCAGAAATAAAAACATCAGCAATCTATTTGTTAAACTAACCTCTGCTAGTGCATCCAACTGCATTAGGTTTCTTCGGTTCACTACGAATGATCTTTGAATGATAGCTTCATCATCTAGTTTGATTTCTTAGAAGGCTATTTCTACGCCTCTTGTTTATCTTCTTTTCGTTTTTTTTTCTCGCTCTCTCGAAGTACGGTTGCAGCCAGAAAAGAATTCTAGACAGGGGATGAGTAGGGACATATGGCCAAAAGTGCCTTAAGTTTTCTTGGCTTGAAATTCTTAGAAATTTGGAAGATTACTTCTCATAAGGTATTCAAGCACTCTTCAGGGAATTTCGGACAATAAACATTGTTTGCCGAAATTCCGGGGTATATAAGAGACAAGTGCCTCTATTCGTTCTGCAGGTATCCTACTGCACTCGCCTTTTTGCCTCTCTCTGATAAGTACATCATCCTCACTCTTTCTCCTCTCACATGGACACAAAAAATTAAAACACGCAATGAGAGGAAGAGGGAGGGAGGGGCTTGATTCAACAACTAAAATATTCTCAATTTCTTCTGTCTTTTCTTTATCGCAATTGCAGAGGTTTAAGCGAGCGTTAAATATAGATAAAATATGTATATTATGTAGATGAAAAATATTATATTGTAGAGGAGATTCAGCTAGCAAACCTCCTTTATTTGCAAACGATAAAATTATTAGTAGTCAGTGGTTTTTTTTTTCTGAATCGTGAAGTTGAAAGCTGAAAACTTGTTCTCATTGCTGTTGTTTTTCTGCAGTGGGAATTCTCTTCATCTCCCTCTTCTTCCCTTTCCACCTCTTTCTCCTTCCCTTTCTCTTCCCCTCTCTCTCCCTCTTTTCCTCTTCTCTCTCCATCTTTCTTGATTCTATTTGCTCGAGCTCGCTCCCATTACGAATTGATGAAATTATTCTGCAGCAACTAATACATCCTGCTCGTTAGGAAAAAGGCGTACGCCGGAAATACTAGTAGAAAAGAAAATATTTCGCCTGAAGCAAGCTGAATCTCATCAATTTTCGAGAATTTAATAGGCGTTCATCAGTGTAGTTGTGGCAGTTCTTAGTGAGGAAGAGTGAATGCATCATTGGTCAATGTTTTCGCTACCGACATGAGAACAGTATGCATTTGCAAGCATACAAACGTAGATAGACACATACAGACAAATACAGACACAAACATACACAGACACAGTTAACGCACACATAATGGCAAAAACTTTTCGGGAACATATTATAGACGGATTGCAAAATATAGAATATGTGCGTCCAAGTGCAAGTGTATACGCTGGCTAGGTCAAGGTTACAATGCGTTACCATCATACTACAGTTCGATACAGTGTATATCCCATTCGGCGATCGATTTACGTCGTTTGCAACAATAGTCGACAATGAAATAGCAAATAACTTTATAAAAACTGTGGAACAGCAAACAAACTCTACAGGTAGTACTTTTAATTATTAATAAAAGTAATAAAGGGCATAATTATTAGAATATTGCTAATAAATAAAAGAAAAGCTATATATGAAATTATTGTCAATTCATCGATAATAATACTCATTATTGTAGTATTATTGGAGGAAATGGGCTCTTTATAGTAAATGCTTGCTTCAAGGCAACGATAACCATAGAATTTACTTTAAAACCGATACAAATTTTGCATTCGAATCGTAAGCGAACACAACAGATCGCTATCATCCCTCAAAGGTATGCACTCACATATTCCGCCAACATAAAATTGTTATACGATGAATATAGACAACGAGTCATTTCTAGACAGAGCAATACCACTATCTTATTGAACAAATGAGCAGAGAAGCAAATGTTCATCGAAAGTTTAGATGTGAAAAAAAGCATCTCAGTGTTTTTTCTACGGTCATTGTGTGTGTGTGCACCTCATCTTAGGTCGTCGTCTTTACGGCTGTGCCGAATGCTTGCCTGCCTGCCTGCCTACCGACATTTTGTGGTGTGTCGTTTCCGTTAGCGGCTGACTATTGGTTTCCTCGTTCTTTGCAATATTTCATCTACTCTTTCATTGAACGAGTTGTAAACTCTGCAATAAATCTCTAAGCTTTCCAACGATTATTTTAAAACGATAAGCGACTAGTCGAGATTCATCGATGGCGCAATCGAAGAATCGACAATCAGCAAATAAATCTTGGGAACCGGCTAAAGATTTCATTGGCAGAGGTAGAAGCTTTTCATCGAACGATATACGAGTTATTGCATGATATTAATCTTATTTTTTGCTCTTATGTTCATTCGTTCTTTGCGAATTTTGCACAATTTTGAAAAGTGTGAGGGCGGAAATATCGTTCGTTTACTGGAAATCGCTCTTATATTCATTCATTCTATGCGAATTTTGCAATTAAAAAAAATTGTTTTGAATAGTATAAAAGTAAAAATGTCGCTGATGTACTAGAAATACTAGAAATAATCGTGGTGATATATGCTAGAAATATGCTAGTAATGTTAATAAATATTAGAGTTAATAATCGCTCGTGTATCACTCCAGTGGAATCTTTGAGATGCTTTTGTTTATATATACGTAATATTCGTGTTATTTCTATTATTTTTGCAACAATATGGAAGAGGGAAGGGGAAGGAAGAAGTGATGGTTTATGGGGTACGAGAATGAGAGATGATGATTTTCTGGTTCGATGTTTCACTATGAATTCTATTAGTGATTGATAATGTGGTACTTGTATGTTAGTGATTGGTATTGTGGTACTTATACTGTTATTACCGAATACCGAATGTGGTGCCGAATATAAAAGTTTTGTGGATTTAAAAGGAATCATTTAAACAGTTAGGTAAACACTGCTTTTGAGAGAAAAACTAAACAAGTTTTATATTCACTTAAGAAATTTTTTTGTTATTTTTCCCTTTCTTCGTCTATCAGTGGTCTGGTTTTCCGTCGGCATTTGGCAACCCTTTTTTTTTCAAGATTTATATAATTTCTCGATAACATTTCTTTCTGATAGTACTGTTACCAGGAGAATAGCTATTACCTTCTTATCACATCGTGAGTGATAAGTTTCCATCATTCGTTGGTGATAAACGATAAACTTAGATTTCTACCGATCTCCACATAATGGAATCAGAAACACATTTTGCGAATGCATTGTTCAGTATCTCTAATATATTTTTATTGCATCGTTGGAGATAGTTTTTAAAATACCATCAATCGTGTTGCAAATATAGTTCTTCTTTATTTCACCCCTCCTCCCTTCCTTCTTCCATATTCCCATTCAGGTAATTTTTCTCGCAATAATCTTGGCTTACGCCGCCGAATTTACCTGTAGTGCCTAGGAAATTATAAGTTCATAATAAACTGACAAAAATATTGCTTTACTTATAGCTAAATAATTAGCAATACTCTTTTATCAACTGTAGAACTTTGCAGCGGAACTATGCTGATAAGATGTTAAGATATGATTTAGGATGCTGATAAGAAGATATTTAGGAAAATAAATTTTATTTTAAGGATTTACGTAATAGACATAAAATTTTAAGGATAACTGTTCGTATAGACATAAAAAACGTTTGAAACGTTAGCTTTGAGGCAGGTAGGCATGGAGACGTCATTTATGCCGTTAAGCAGCAGCTTATTCTTTATTAGCAGATTGGTGACAATCGATTATTCTCGAAGCTTACTTAGTACACTCGTCAGTGATGTCATTCATCTTTGTATGTCTCCAATGGTGTCTCACACCTATCATACACATTTCTCTTACTTTCCGCAATTATTGCTTCTTGTCTTTCTTTATATTGGTCAATTTGAATAAATCTAGTAATAGCAAGTTCTCAACCTTTTAATAAAATGGTGAATAAGTTGATATCTATTAGTTTAGGATCTTAGTTATTTAGCATTTCTAGATTTATTTTTCATCGATTCACTTTCATGTTCTTTGCCGTTTTATAGAAATGTTTTTATTTTATTTCCTCGTCATAATTGGGGGACTTCCACGCACTCAAGTTGGGCCATTCGATTGCCGCATTCAAAAGCTCTTGATAACGAGAACTTACCGCTGATTAGTCGAGCGAATAAGGGGAAGGGGATGAAAATATCCTATGTAGGATCGTTATAGTACCATTTGTACATTAAACTACGAAGAAGCTTATTGTTGTCCAGCAATCATTTAACCATATCATTTATGTTTATATCTGTTTAAGCGTAGCTTCAGCTCATCAGTGCAACTTATCACTCTTTATAGTATCTTCAAAGTACTGACAAGCAAAATTATTCTCAATTATTTTATCTAGTTTATTTTTTTGCTTGATTTCTTATAGTCCTTTATAGTTTTCGTCTGGTTGTTGTGTATGTAAATTGAGTGACAACAGTAGTTGTTTCTGAGGAAATGTTTAAAATACTCTCGTAATAATACAAGACAAAATCACATCGATTAAAAAAAGCACTTTAAAAATCCACTGTGGTGATTCTGGTAGAGTTGCATTATCTCAACGATGCATTTTGACGCAAGACTATGGTGTGGTGGTGATCATAGCAAATATAGACGCACAGTGCTCATGAAAAATAATGAAAAAAAAGGTGAGTACCACATTACATTTGTATATATGGATTAAATCGAGTTTGCTTGCCAAGATTACAAACCATTATTTGGCATTTTGCAAAAGAAAGAAATATTTTGCAATATATATATATATATA
>JAAVTS010001903.1:16298-29845 GCA_022845575.1 Baylisascaris ailuri
ATATACGTACATATGCACATATATGCAGTCAAGCTGTAAGTGATTAAGAAGGAAAGACTAAAGGCTTTCCATAGAAATCATTTAAATGGTACCAACGACGACTATTCAATGCGATTGGATCATATAGAATTTATTCAAGACAAAGTAGGCACTATTAATGAAAAGAGCTGAATTAAACTAAAAGAATATGGAGCTTTTTATTATCGCAGAAAAAATTATCAATAAAAAGGCAAAAAATTGCGCCAAAAATAGAAATAGAGGGCGTTTTTTTCACATTTAAAAATTTCCATTTATTTTCATCAATTGATAATTGATCTTACATTAAATCAATCTTTTTTCAGTTCTCGACTTGATTTACTGGCGTGATCCGAAGAAATCGGCCGTTGTATTAAGTGTGAGCATCATATTGCTATTAATCTTCACCAAATTTCCGCTAATCTCAGTACTTAGCTATTTGGGATTAGCTGTTCTTGGTGGAACACTTGGATTTCGTCTATATAAGATTGCCGAAGCTCAGCTTAAGAAAACCGATGGGGCAAATCCATTCCAGTAAGTTTTTATTAAATTTTCAATTTTAATATTGTCCTCTTCATGAAATTACTCGCAGCAACATTTTATGTTTGCAATGTGATGTTTATTAGTATGTTTACAGTATACTTATTGCAGTGTATTTACAGTATATTTACAATGTTTGCAGTGTACAGTATCCTTATTAGCAGTAAGTTTTCATAGCACAGTTTTTAAGCGCAGTTGTCAGCTTCTCGTTCAATTAAATAACCTTATGGTGTAATAAAGTTGGTAGTTGCAATATTAGGAGCAAATTGCCTTCCTCTTCTTCATGAGCCTATTCACCGCGCTTTCCGCTCTCACTTTATTTCGTAAACGTGCATTCGATTTATCCCATCCAACCCCCCCCCCCCCCCTGCAACTATTTTTTTTTAGTTTTTGAATTTGTTGAAATTTCAAAAAATTCAGAAATACTTATGCACATCAGATTTTTTATAACTATGTTTATTTAGTAAATTTTTTATTAATGTTTTTTTTCAGACCATATTTGGAGAAAGAACTCAATGTGCCGCAGGAACGTGTGCATCAACAAGTGGATGTACTCATAGAGCATGGGCAGCTCATCGCGAATCAATTGCTACGCCTTTTCCTCGTTGAAAACATCACGGATAGCGCTAAGGTTTTTTAATATTCAACATATGCGTCATTGTGATTACTCATATTCACTTGTAAAGTATTAAAATCTATGATTTTTAATAGAAATGTTAGTTTGAATTTATTTGATAATATCGGTTGATATTGTTTTGATATACGTTATTAAATTAATTTCTTTTATTTATGGTGTCTAAACGAGTGAGCAGTCCATTTGTGGTATCCAGTTGAGTGATCAATGACTCGCTATTGAACTTTTTGAAAAAAATTTCCATCCAAGAATAATTGCCTATTCGGCAACAGAAACCATTCACCTGTCACAAGATTTGGATTTCATTCAGCGACTGCAATAGTTAATCAAAAATTGCATCGATGGGATGAGGATGAATTTGCGCAAGTGTTTTTGTTTTTTTCGTAAATGCAGTTGTGCATTTGTATTTTATTTTTCTTTTACAGTTCGGGCTGCTACTTTGGGCGTTGACCTATGTTGGATCGTGGTTCTCTGGTCTCTGCATTCTACTACTTGGTATCCGGTTATATTCTTGCTGTTTTCATAAGCATAGGCTCGTCTTGAATGACGAGCTAGGCATCAAGACATAGTCAAAACAAACTTAGTCTAGTAGGGTGGAATTTTCTTGGTCGAGTGAACCTTGAAGTGGCACCATTCGATTTGGATGTCTGATGGGAAAGGGAGTACAGTTATAACTAAGCGAGGTCTTGGGTCCATTTTATTTTAATAGACAATACAAGGGTATTTCATTTTTAATTTTGACTACGTCTTTTGTACTAATTTCATCGAACATTCCATTATGATGATTCCGATTTCTCCGTCAATGAAATCAGTAAAGGCTGCAACATCTCGTTGAACTGTTTTTAATTAAGGTGGGAAAGGGTTGTAGTTAGCTAAGATAATATAAATCAATGCAAATGAAGTGAAACATCCGTAGGGAATTCATAAGAAAACATCTGAAGGTAATTTGGTGCACTTGTCCAGGTGAATTAGAGGACGGAGGATTTAAAGTTTGCTTTGATTATTTCTTTTTCTAAAAACGAAATTTTAAGTGAATTAAGTGTTCCATCAAAAAAGTTATTGATTCATATTCCATTTTCGTTTTACATACATTAAAAAAATTTTTTTTACATAGCAGTAATTTTTCAGCAAAGAATATATGCAAGTGAAGATTTCTATGAACAAAGAATAGAAAAAAAAGAATAAGAATCATTAATCGAATGCTTTTAGTGGTACTTGGCGTTTTTTCAATTCCAAAATTCTATGAAGTCTATCAAGAGCCAATCGATCGTAATTTCACCATCGCTAAAGAGCACATCAACAACGTCACCAATACGTAAGTTAATCGTTATTTCTGTTTCACTCGTTTTCTTATCATCTATATCTGTATTTTTATCTTTTTATTGCTATTTTTTAAATTTATTTTTTGATATTCATTTTCCATATTTATTGATAGTTTAGGGTATTAGTGGATTTGAAGTTGAGAGATTTTTGCATCAGAACGATTTTTCGGTAAAATATCTTCTTGAAATGTTTATTCAATAGCTACAAAAATTTTTAAAGCAATTGTTGGAAGCTATAGACAATATCGTTCGCATAGATAGAAGAAGATTACTTATATGTTAATTGTTAATTTTGCTGATAGGCGTGTTAATGGTGTTGATTTCATTGTTTGGGTAAAACACACCTTTAATTAGTGATATAGGTAGGTAACTTAAGTTGTATCCTGCAAAGGTGTATCTTGCAAGTTGTATTCTCTTCCACTTTTATTAGGGGCTGAATAAAATACTTTTTCAGAGTTCATAGAGATGAGCTTGACCCCCTTCCCCAATCTCGTGGGTTTTATTTGAGGTCAGTTGGTTCACGACTTATCCACTACTAAAGATTCAAGTATATTAGTAACGCTTTTAGTCATACGCCATATTTGGGGACTTCAGTTGTGATTCACAAATTAGCAACCAATTTAATGACGTCATTATTTGAGAAAAACTATAGAAATGGAAAAAATAAAATGAGCATTAGAAGTGAACTAAATGAATACATTTATAAATATTAGAAATTTCAGGATGAACGAGAAGCTACCATTCCTGAAGAAGATCACTGGCACACACGAAAAGACGAATTAAATTTTGGCAAGCGAACATTTTGGAATCTCGTTTTTTTCTTTTTCTCGTAATAGTTTCTGAGGAGCTGGGCAAAGTTTTGCGCTGATTGTTTTGCTTGTGTGCTGTAATGTGTGATCCTCTCCTCCCATAAATTCATTGATAAAAGGTTTTTTATTGGAACATTATCATTTCTTATCTTGATGTTAAATGCTACTGAGCAATCGGAAGTGATGACTTTAAAGCGTAAGTGGGTCATTTAAAAGGAGTTCTCGATATCCAGGATATTCAGGATATCCAGTATAAAATAGCATATCCAAATCAATGTCCTTGAATGATAAATGAGCGCAATGCATAATTTTTTCAATCTACTTAGGTTTATCGCACATTTCAAGCGCACGCTAGTAAGCCAATTATACCATTTCGCTGTGTGTGCTGTGTTTTAATAATTCCGCTGCTGTATAATTTCTTCCTTTTTTTCTCAATATAAAAATTTGCATCTCTAAGGATTGCTTTTCGTGGTTATTTTTTATTATTATTATTTTATTCATATTGCCACGTAATAATGCGTTTTGCTTAGTCAGCAGTGGTGATCGACTATTTGATGGTTTATTTCAATGCAATGAATGGGTCGCTGTATCGAGATGCAACAACCGAACGTCATGTTTTTACTTTTTTTTAATTTTTTTTTTGAGGCTCAGTTTCCTGAGACTCAAAAATTCCAAAAATTCCAAAAAAAAATTGTGCGGTTGATAGCATCTCTGAAAATAAGCCAGATCGTTGGGAATAATGTTGTATTCTCTATTTGAGCACTAACTTCAATTTTTTTTCTCATTTCTTCTATAAAATTTTTTCCCGTTGTGAAGTTGTTTTCCGACATGACGACAAAGTTGTCTGTCTGTCTATCTGTCAGATAGTCGAAGTTGTCATATACGAGGAGACAAAAAAGAAAGCATAGCTTCATTTGGCACAATGTATTATTATTTTGCTTTTCGCTGTTCTATTCACATTTCCCACTTGCGTTGTGTTTTATTGTTCGCGTTTGCTCTCGAGCAGCTCACCGAATAAAGTGTTTCAATAGGTGCTGCTCACATATGATATCATTGATGCCAGTCGCGTTGCTATTGGTTCAAATGATCGAGAGAAAGCGGGGAGGGAGAAGAGAGGGAAACAACGGTTCAATTGTGGTTATCGAGAAGAAACACATCGTCATTAATGGGGAAAAAACTTGCCAAAAAAATTTTTGGTAGAAAAACCTAGTAAAAAATATTTGAAGAAAACGTCGAAAATGCCACGGGTTTTTAGGAAATATATGTCTTTTTCTTTTTTTTTTTTTTAAGGACGGAGCTGAGGTCTTCAATTATCTATTGGCATAGTCATTTTAGGTAGACACTCCAGTATTGTTTCGCAATTGGTTGTTGTTGACTATACGGTAGAGCAGTATCGTATATCAGCAGGAATATGGCAAATATGGATGGTTCGATGAACTTTGCAATTATTTCCGGCCATATGCAAATATATATGGATGCCATTGAGAAGCGTTGTGTCGTAGATGGTGCTTTTGACCAGTTTAATTCTGATGGTGATCTTTGAACTGCATATCTAGCCCGGAAGGACTGCAATGAGAACCATTGTACTCACTAAGGTTTCTCATTCCTTCCGAAAATCCTCAGCCGCACCTCGATCTTGCCTTACCGAGTACCTCGGTCTTAACCTACCGGGTCCATTTGTTCTCCCTCGTCAACCAACATGTGCCTTGATGCAAATAGACGAGAAGGGACCGATGCATGAGCGGCGGATGCAGTAAGGGAGAGGTTTCCGGCCGGTAGAAGGAACTCGAATTAAATATGGAGAAAATTTGATCGATATAAGATGAAGTTCATTATGAAGGTAAACTCAGCACCCGAGGGGATCAACATCATGACTTCTGTTCTAAGAACTTTGGTAAGTATGAGCACGAGAGCAAATAAATGAATGCGATGAGGGCATCCTATTTAGCTATAGAATTGCGGTACTGTCAGTCTATGATGCTGAGGTATTGTCAACAAGTACGGTAATGTGGTTCCTGCAGGAATATATTTGAAAGTCTATCCATTAGTTGAACTGAGAGAAGGGTCCACCTTGACCCCTCGAATGCCTTACCCCGCCCCATCTCCCACACTTCATCCTCCTATCCCTCTCCTCTCGACCTCACCAACTTGTGTTTCTTCATTCACACCACTGGTCCGTCTCTTTTCTCCTAAGCAGACATCTTTCCACTGCTTTTTCCCTAATTTCATTTTCTCTTATTTCGATTACATAGATATGAAAATAGACCAATTTATCGCTAGACTGTATTCATTGGAAAATATAGCTTAAATGAAGATTTTATGCAGCAAATTTCTTTCCAGACTCGGCAATGAGCCAATAAATAATTGGAAATAAGCCATATGAGCATGCATCAAGCAAATTTTGTTGAAGCCAAAACAAATGAGTCCGTTACAATTGTCAAGTTTTCCATTTTTCAAAAGATATTCTTGAAAATTGGATTTTGAAAGTATTTATATAGCCGAAAGCAGTGATTCTAAGAGGTTCAGTGCCTCCCTCACCTCTCGCCTCTCTTCACCTCTTCTCCCTTTCTCCTTCTTCCCCTATCCCTCCTTTTTTTGCAATACTTTTAGGTTTTATTGTTGGATACAGGTTGCTTAGAAAATGTTTTACTCATAAATGAACTATAAACAAAAAATAAACAGCATAACTTTATATACAATGTGAAAACCCCATTGGAGGCACCCAAAGGCTATAAGGATTCTCGCCTCAATGTTGCTCATTTGAAAGGCGTTATGGTACTTATGCATCGATTCTTCTGCCTGAGCAGAAAAAACTCTAAGCCTGGATTGCATAATAAAAAATTGGGATTTCATTTATCTATGCTATATTAGTTTGTCTGCTTGATTAAGAAGCTTAATGATGTAAACAGAGAGGAAGTTTTTTTTTCATTTTTTTTGCTTTCTTTCCAAAATTAAAAAAAATTTTTTTAGAGAAAAACATGTTTTCAACTTCGATGAAAAATTATGATTGCAACTACGGTCAATGAACTTACACAAGCGAAAAATAAATAAACGAATAAAAATAAAATTAAAATAAAAATAAACAGGCATATAAATGAAGCAAGCAAATAAACTCGAGCAAATCAAACAGGTTTCAATAAGCAAGAAATTACGCTGAAATGCTCAAATGTATAAGGACTTAAACTTGCAAGGAATTTCCACAGGTGTGCAGTTTTCTTTTGATAGGTATTCAGTCTTTTTTTTACAAGTATTTAGACCTTTCACATTTGAAAGAATGTTTTCATCTGAAGAAACCAGAGAATCTTTTACTAAAAATTATACCGGACCTCCTAGGCTGGAAGAGGGCTGGAAGGCGGTTGGAAGGTTTTATACATGACAGAGACTTACACATTTTATGATTTCAATTGAAGCCTTTCAATAGAATCTGAACTTTTTATCGGTGACAGAAGTCAGAGAAGGGTTGGAGAAGTAAGTGACCACCGGCTAATGACCTGGACATATGTAGCCAGGATGCAAATGACTAACTCAATTGACCAACGAAATGGCCAAGGCATAAAAACTGCATGTGCACTTTGAAAATACAGATTATCTGAATATCGTTCATCGCATTTGCTAAAATTTGTTGCATATTCGAAGCGCTTTGTTGTATGCATCTCCGATATAGGCTATGGAATCGATTTATTTACAGGTAAAATATTTCGATTGCCGTATCTGTCGACAAATTTGGACGAAAAGGTTGATTCTCTAAGAAGGCAACAGTGCGTTTATTCTTAAATTCAACTACCATATGTCCTCAGGCATTTTTGTTTCTAGATTTTGCCTCTCTTTTGTTTTTTCCCTTCTGCATAGGTCTTCCTAGTTTCTAAAACCAATCAATAATCGCATCATGTAAGACCAATCGATAATTTTCCAGAGATTTGATGACATAAAACTTCGACGATAAGATAGAAGGAATAGCAGTCACACGGTCATACTACTGGAGCTGAAAAATTATTTGAGGGTAAATCCAATTCTTAGCATTTTTGCAAAGCAATAAGTTTAAAGTGGATTTATTTTTAAAAAACAATAGCATAAAATTCAATAGTTTCCAAATTCTCAAAAAAAGGTCATATAATAATTAATATAGGAAATGATTTGCATTTCCTATATCAAATACAATGGCAAGAATTACGGAAAAATTCCTCAAATGAAGGAATTTTTTGAAATTGAAAATACTGAAATTTTCATTTTTTTCTTTGAGAAAAAATTTCTAAAAAAATTTCTTGCCATTATTCGAATTGAGTACAATTCATCGAGGAGTACGAAATAAAAGAAATTGATACTGAAGGCTTAGTGAGCAATCTATATATGCTCAAGTACTAATTATAAGTACTGAGTGAGATTTGCAACATATAAGCAATGTTGCTTGAGTTAATTTCATTTCCTCTTCGGATTTTATGGATATTTCTTTTAAATATACTTCCGATTTCCTTTTGTTCACCATAATTTATTCATTTCTTATATTTACAGCAAAAATTTTTTATGAATTTAGTATGAATAATTACATTTTAATTTAAATAATATTTCAACAATATTTCATTTTTCGAATTTTTGCGAGCAGGGGAGAGAAGATCAAGCAACACCACCAATATCGACGAAGATCACTTTATTTTGATGGTTGTATAAAATGCAAAAAAGAGCAAAACTGAGAATAAGAAAGAAAAAAAGCGCCTAATAATACAATAGCATCTATGATATATTGTCCTTTTTAATTGTTGCATAAATTTTACTAAAAAATTGATGCAAATCAATAGAATCTCTTCAATAAAAGAATAATGTAATAGTGATACAATAATAGGTAAAATAAAAGTGAGGCAATAATAGGAATTATTTATTGTTGCTATGTTACATCCATCGGTATCACATGCTTGCACACAACCTGAATATTGATAGCCTTCATATTTGAAATGACCACAATGCGATATTCGTACAATCTCTATAAATAAATTGAAATTTTGTTGAGAAATGAAATACAGAAATATAGAAACAGAAATTTATCAAAAATTTTCTTATTTTTTAAGTTTTTGAACTTATATTTTTCAATTACTATTTGTCGCACTTATCAGGGAAGTGCCACCATACTTAGTGCTTTCGTTCACTTACCTGTCCTTCTGAGATTTCTTGATTAGGTCAACGACAGAAAATTGTTTAGAAACTTAAAGTTTCACGTAATTCCCGATGTTTTAGTGGAGCGAACATAAAAGAAGCTAGCATATTTCGATATAGGATCATAACTCTTGGATTTGGATCACTTTGTAGATTGGCACTCTCTTTATTAAATAAAAACAGGCTAATTCTGGGTGAGGAAATCACCTCGAAAAGCTTATTTCTTTAATTTTATTAATTTACTAATATCATCTAGAAATCAAAAAAAAAACGATCATCTAAAGACTGGAGCCGTTCCATGCATCTACTTAATGGCGTTATGGTAATAAATAGCTTTCGAGATTGAGTGCAATATTTTATTCAATGATAACAATGGAATATATTCACATTATGGATATATGACCTAATTTGCATAAATGATTTATTGCTAAATTTGCATATGCAATTATTGATGAAATTTATGCACCGGAAAAAAATCAAATTCATGAAATATTAAAAAACGATGATATCATTCTCGCTATAGTTTTCGATTCAGCACTAATCGATTTTCAAGAAAAAAATCCAAATACGCAAATTTGTGATCACATTCAGGCATAAAGCTTTTTAAGGAATAAATTCCACTTACAGGGTAAATTTTATGAAAAATGCTGCAAAAAAAGAAAAAAAGATTAGCCTTACCTGTATCGGCTGTAAGTGTGCCCGAATCTAAAGCGCATGTCCTGATGACCATTGTTTGTGTTGGTTGGTCACCTATTAAAACGCCAAGTCAACATAGTTGTTTAATTCTCATCTACCTAATTCCCATTTATTTCACTTATTTCACCTTATCAATCCCATGTGTGTCATTATTAGTTCATGATATCAAATTGCTAATATTTCACATTTCTGATGAATCATCATTATTTGCCTTCCTTCATTTTACGTTACTCTACTCGACGGTTCATTGAAAATAAAAGATAATGTAAATATTTTTGAAAATAGAATAATTAAAATGAAACACTCTATGCTTTTTATACTATTTTGAAGACTCTTTTGAAGTTTTTTTTCGACGAAAAATTTAACAAAGAAAAGATATTTAAATAAGACTCTTTTTTAAGCTGATAAGAATTTAAATAGATGGTGTTGGTCAACGATTAGAACTATCCTTTAATCATTTATGTTTTACACTAGGAGTCCCCCTTCTCTTCGCCTACCTTCTCCCCTCAATAATACTACAATAGCTTTCACAGCCGTCCATCTAGGCTACCAAAAATTAAGATGGAGAGTCAGTTTCATTCAGATAACTTAGAACGCATAGCATCATAAACACTCCTCTCTAAGCATCCTTCAGGTAGCAATCACCAGTGAAATCCTCATATAACGGCTGATGCAGAAGGATCCATTTTGGCATTTCGTTTACTCATGAGGCTACAGTATAGGCTTGAATAGAACCCCCTCACAATGAACGGGGTCTTTGAAGCTTCTTTCTCGAGTCTCCCTATGAACCATAACAGCGTCTAGGAATATTCAGGAAAGCGCAGCATTTTTGGAACGAAAAGCAAACTCAAAAAGCGTTGCTCTTCAATAACTCAAGCAAGATTTTCAGGATATCATGAACTCTTTAGGGCGAGAAATAAACCCCTCTCCTTTTAATATAGCCTAGTAATCGTTCATAACATCTGGGGCTTTTATTCCACCCTGTACGGTATATTCATTGATAATCCAAATAGTCTATCTTTTAAACGATATTTTTTCTATGAACTGTATTTCAAATGCATTTCAACATCAAGAAATATGCATCCCGATACAAAGTCATGTCGAAAAGTATGCATTTTCGATTATGAAGTTGAAGTTCCGTTTTAAGAGACGAGTGTATCGCCATGAATGCTTTATGTTTTCAAGAGTAGTTTCTCGATACGCCTCAAGGGATGTATGCCCATTTTAAAAGAGTGCAATAACCACACAGAACCTATCGATTCACTTCTTTGCAATTTTAAATTTTTATCTAAATTTATAAGCGTTTTCCTATATTGTTGATGTTATTGCAATGCAATAATATTTTCAACTCAAGCCTTCAATAACTTTGCAATTTTTTGCAATTTTTTTCTTTGTTATTAATTTGCAAAAGTAAAACTTGAATAAAATAATAAACTTACTTCTATAACCATTAACTTTAATGCAATGATCAGCCGGAAATAGTCCTTGACGTTGTTTTTTGAATGCCCAGCATGGATATTGATAATAAGCGGCGCTCAGTGTTAATAGCGTACCCTGCTGAATTGTTGAATTGAATGTATCTTCACAGAGTGGATTTGAACCATTAAATGATGAACACACAAAACAGCCAATACTTGCCACACCTGAATTATAATTATTACTTTCCAAACGATATTATATAATAAAATCTGCACTATTTGAAAATATATCGCTTATTATGGTCCATTAAGCGTGAACATTCAATCTTGCCTGTAATCACATCCGTTTGAATTGAAAAAGTTGATTTAAAAAATAGACAAATAAAAAGAAGAAAAATTTAATGATTTTCATTAAAAAAAACGTTAATACTTGGCAGATTATTTTTTTAAGGCAGAAGATATAATTTTTCCTTTCAATAGATATAATTTCAATAGCGAAAATTCACTAAATAGTATATTAGTTTGCAGCCGTTCCGAACGGAAGACCACCAACCAAAACGATAAAGAGGGAATTCATTGATTATAAAGCGGCCAAAGAACAATGATTAGTATTAGCTAAGACAATTTCCTATATTATTTTAGTAAAAATGCTTTGAAAAAAAAAACATTTCATTGAAGCCTATAATTTTTTCTTTTCCACTATTTTGACTTAATGAGCGCAATTTCAGCCCTTCTTTCTATATATTAATTGCTTCTTCCATTACTTCGAATATTATTTTCTTTGAGAGTCCATATTTCAGGGGAGAGAAGATGGAATGTTAAATTATTAGACGAGTATCTTAAAGTTTTCGTTGTTGATAATTTTTAATAGGTTAGTAAGTTGTGAATCGATCACATCTAAAGCGCATTTTATAGTTCAATGTTGGTCAATGAAATAGGTGTTGACATATTCGTGAAAAATCGTTTGGCAAAACGTAAGCTCATCAATATCAGAATGCGGCGCAACGAACGATACGTATCAGCATTCGCCGCCAAGCGCCCCCCTTTCTAATTAAATCATTTTCTACTAAGGCTGCCAAAGCTGCCAACGCTGTCAAAGTTGTTAACGTTGCTAAGGCTCGAAAACACATCATCACTCGATGCCACTGTGTCATCTAGGCGTCGATACAATCATAGCATCCCGGCCGTTGCATTGCACACGCAGTAAGCATATTAAGTTCTAGCTCCGATTTTCGGCGTTAAAGAAAGGCTTCACGTGAGAGAGTTCTGGGTATTGACGCCTTAAGCATCCGCACATTATGGTCAAATCTGGAACAGAACTCTCTGCTGGCTCCATCACGAACTCACCGGAAAATTGGAATTTTTTCAGCGCTATTAATTCCTTATTGAATAAGTAAATGCACTATATCCTCATCGATGGAGATAAGTGATAGTGGATGAGGCAAGAGAGGAAGAACGGGGAATAATTGAGTTTTTAATTTAAACAGATATAAATTCTAATACAAATAAATGACCATTTGCCGATGAGAATCTATAGTTTTTTTTTGTTGATAAAAAATGTAATTTTTTTCGTCTTTTTCTTAACTATGATTGCTCAAATCTTAGAACAAACGGAACTGTCATCATATAATTGAAATCAATTTTTTCGTTGAAGAAAAAAATTTACATTAATGCCTAGCATTTCAATGAATTTTTCTCGTTTCATTTCTTCATTAAATCATCGCAGAGCCTAACGATCAATGAGACAGTTTTTGCATCACTTTTGTCTGTTCGTTTGTTTGTATACATGAAAGTCTGTGTCTCTTCCCTTGTCCGTCTGGTATTTTAGCTTGGGAGCCATTGAAACTAAAATGATGAAAAATATATGCCATAGAGGGAACTTTAGATCAATTTCCAGGATGATCCCTCAATATCAAAAGAAATCGGTTCTTAGTTGTGCTCAAAATTTGCATATTTCTTATGAAGTTCGAATTGCATGAAGCAATCTGTCTAATATGCGAAACACCATCTCCTTAGAAAATTCATAACAGATTGTGTGCTTAAAATATGAATTGGGGCTGAGATCTGCGGTGCTTGTATTGCAAATCGGCAACACTCTAAATTGGCGCATTAAGCTGTATTTGTGCCATCGTATTCATTATCGGGTTGATTTTATTGACAGTTCAGTAGCGGTTACCTATATAGCCATACCTACCTTCGATAGCCATAAGTATGAAGAGTTGACAGGTGAGGGATATTGGCGCAGCAAGCAGTGAATAAATGCGAGTCGCCATACGCAGGTGACCAACACTTGTGGTGTCACACGGTAATCAACTCGTTCGTCTATGCAGTCAAGACGTCGTTTTTCAAACGAACAATTCGACCAGTCGTCTGTCTTGATTGCAGAAATTGATAAAAATACACACTGTTGATTCTTATATACACCGATCGATAGTTTGAATTAATCGAAATTTCAGATTGCGATCAGCAGCAGAGAAAATTGTACGACAATCAGAGAGTTAAGAGTGATAAAATATCACAGAAGTGTATACAGGTAGTGAAAGTAATAGATAAGAGAGGGGTACAGCATTAGTGGTACTTTGCCCAGTACCCCTCCCCCACTGACTGTATCCACTTAAAGCCAGAGAGGGGAAACCGTTAACTGAAGCTCAATTAGTACTGCTATCACGAAAATCGAGGGCCTTCGCACGCACACAGTATACAATGATACGAAGAGGTCTTTCGCCAGGTCAGCAATCTGAAAATATATAATTACCTTTAAAATAATTGAAGTTTGATCGTTGCTAGCAAAGACATAAGGCACTAGATATGGTAGAGTAGTTTTGCTGGATGTATCCAAATTAAGCCACAAAAACTGTATCCTATTCATACTTTACAGTTTGCGAACTACTTCACGACCTATGAGTTAGGTTGAGTAGAGTTTTTAAATGCTGACTACTTCGAATTTTTCCGTTGAAGATCTACAAAG
>JAAVTS010001904.1:0-23543 GCA_022845575.1 Baylisascaris ailuri
AAAAAAAAAAAAACAATTGCTAGAAAAAAAAAATTCTTTTTTTTGCCAAATTCGGTACTAGGAAACCGCATAGTGAAAAATTGTTAATTCGAATTCTCCTCTATGGAGGGACTCATTTATAGTTTCATTGCTAAGGCATGCTATCGACGTTCTCACACCATTATAGTTCTCTTTTCTTCAGAACAGATGACCGCGAGAGGAAAAGAGGATGGGATGGAGAGTTTGTACTCAGTGGGTGTTTTAGCGCATAAGATTTATGCACAGAATCCTAGAATATAAGCACATCATTCAACCCCTCAATGCAGAAAGGTCAGACCATCCCCATTCCCTCTTTTGTATGCCGAAGATGCCGCTGAACTTGAAACTCAAACTTATAAGCATAGAAAATCTCATGACTAATTGAGCAACAACTATTACTTGATGTCATATTTCCTGATGGATTGCACAAACATATTTTAAAAAAAACCATGGAAATTGTTGTGTCTCAAAGTTTCCTTTGCGCCGAGCTTCAAATAATGCTTCCTGTCTTCCTTGGAGAATTCATTTCGATTATTTAGAGCAGAGAATTTTTGCTTCATTCATGACTCTGATGCACACCACTTTTGGTGCCGATATAACTTTCTCTCCAGGTGTCCGACATTGATTGTTTATGAATCGCCAGTTTAAATAGCTTATGCGTGGCATTGATTGCCAATACCTTTGTAATGAGGCTCCAGTGGAGCTTGTAGCGGTGTGACACTGTAAGTTAGTGCGTTTTTGGGGAACCCAATTCTGTCACTAAAACTATTCTTTCGTGCAGAATGTTTCATGTTCCGATGATTTAGCCCTCTTGCCCATGTTCAACATTAACAACGTCATACGATCACAAATTGTAATACTCATATAGCAATTTTTCATTTGCATATAGTTCGAGCGCTAATTTAATCCTCGGAATCGGTTATAGCTGCCACCCACTAATCAGGTGGCAGTTATAGATTAATCTAGGTACTAACAATAGTACTTGACATCCCCCATTTGTCAATACACAAAGTTCAGCTGACAAATGGCTGGCTGCAATAGACGATAAATGATTGCAAAGGCTCAAGACTAGGTTCATTATATGCACTGATTTATCTGATGATAATTTTAGGCTTTCCCTTTCCTTTTTCTAAAGAATCGATCATAGTTGTTGAGTAATATTGTAATAGGAATCATCCTTACATATAATTATGTCAGATTCCATTGAGCAATGATATTTAAAGAAATGAGCAGATAGATGAAAAAAAAAAGGGATAATGATTGAGGAAGAAATTAAGAATTAATGCTAAAATTTTTTTAAGGAAATAAAAACAGTTGAGAAAAAAAATTGAAAAAATTTATAAACAATAAAAGTGACAAAAAAAGATTCTAATTGCAAGAACAATGAGTATAGTAGAGCAATATGATGACATAAAAAGTTCAAGTAGACAAACGAGTAATTAACTCTTTCGTTACTAAACAACTCATTAATCTGAAAGTATAGTTTAAATTTAGCACTTCAATTTTATGAATTTCATTGCTCAAAGCTTTAAATTGCTCATAAACGCATCAAGTAGATAGATATGCAAAAAAAAAAAAAAAAAAAATATCTGTGCAAACAAACCAACAATATGCACGTAAATACGCAGAGGCAACTGCTTTGTACGTAACAAATGTTTTCGAGTGCACATGTACGATTATATATTTTTTTTTCGAAAAGAACAGTGCAGAAAAAAAAGGATAAATGATGTGACTACCTTAATATGAGATATTGTATTAAAGGTAAAAAGAGTCTATAAAAGCAGGAAACATTTTTATTTATTATAATTATATGACAGGTATTGCTGCATTTTTAAAATCATCAAGGCATTCAAAAAATCGCTGTATTATTGGCGGCAGTAATTTTAATAAGTATTTATTCAACCTTCTATAGTTCAATATTCTCAAGTTCCGGTAATTTGTAAGCGTTATATAATATGAAAGAGTAAGTTATAAACCCTGATCAGGAAACAATATATGAATTAAAAGCAAAAGAGCCTGAAGCAAAAATGAGGACAACGAAGAAAAAAATTATACAAAAAATTAAAGAAGAGCATAAATGATATGGGAAAATAAATGGAAAATTTTTGCAGAAAGAAAAAGAAACCATAGTGTAGTGAAGGCGAGCAATACTCTTTCATGTATTGCAGATGAAAGAGATCGATCGAATGAAATGATAAATTCAACTCTCTAGAATATTTTCATTACTTTTAGAACGATTGAAATTAAAGTACACATTTGGGTAATTATTTTACCTCTATAAATTGCTTCATATGTAAAAAAATATATTAAGGTTACAAATTGTGAGGTGAGCAAATTCTTTGCCACATTTTGCATTTTTTAAACCCTCTTAAACAACTTACAGGTAAGGTAAAACGACATTTTCCATTGGAAATTTCTCTACCTTATGGATGGATCTTTTATACTTGAAGCCTTCAACATGAAATATTCACCGCATTATTTTTATAACTAAATCGCACTCATCATAAACTTTCGGTTCGATATAGAAGATTTACGGAGATGATTGGATTTGATAGAGGAAACAGTATCCATAGCTTCAATAAGGAAAACAATAGCTATAGCGAGGACTGAGGTTGAGGATGTCGGAACCAAAGCTGCCCGAATGACATTAATAAGCGGGACAACATGGGGTTTTATTATATATCCTATGGTGGATTATGGTGGATTTTCAGTAAGAGTATATGGAATAATAATTAACAATCAGAGCATAAGAGAGTTCGATAGCATTTATAAGAAAATATATCGAAAATGAATACAAAACAAAAATCACTTACTGCTCATTATCCATATCAAATGTTCTGAAATATTTTTCGTTATATTTATGAAAGGTGACGATACGAATAACGTTTGCCTTCAACGGCATCGTATTTCTACAATAAAGCACACTAAGATAGAACAATGAAATCGACCACATGCACTCGAGGGCTTTTTATTTAAACTGAACAAAACGTGAAGTGAAACTGCTGATGAAATACGTCATGTCGAATTGCAGCAACCAAAATAAATGCACAGCTGTTTTATTAGCAAAAATCACCACTTAACGACAATATTTTGCCGGAAACGATTCGATGAGCACATTTGCTTGAAGCTTTGATGAGGTGAAATACCAAAAAATCTGTTTGATCGAGCATTCAACGTGAATTTGTTGAAAATGGAAAAAAAAAAGAGAAAATGAAAGGAAGATGAAAAATGCAAAGTTGTGCAAAGTGAAAAATGCAAAGTTAACAATGTTTGAAGAAGTTGAAGACAACTATAGATAGAAATAGAAAAAAAAAATTAGCTGACAAGATTCTACAGCATATTTTGTTTTGACATGTCAGAAAAATAAGAGCATTTATTTGGACTGATGCCAGAAAAAAGTTGAATTTTTTTTCACGCAACGGAAAATATTTCATCTCAAAATAGACCAAACGTGTTTATATTTAGTTGTATAATCTTGACCTATGTCTTAGGAGATTTGATGATAAATTTANTTGCATAATCTTGACCTATATCTTAGGAGATTTGATGATAAATTTAACAAACGAATGTGTTATTGTAACAAATCTATTGATCATGCCCAATATGAACTTTAACAGTGGCATAGAGCCTTTGGAGTTTAACATTTATGTCAATATAGAATATTATGCAAATAAATTACTTCAGAAAACATCACAAATATACATGTTATGGTGCGTTGCTCACTATTGGGAATTTCAATCACCCGCATAATGTCGCATTGGTCGTCGTTGTTGACGTTTGAACGTCGCCGATTCCCATTTGATGCAGTGGTTCCGCAACATGAGGTGGTGGTGGTGGTGGAGGTGGAGGTATTTTAGGCCGTCTGTTTGTTGTTGCAAAACTAACATGTTCTCTTGGGTTAATCATTTTTGAGTGACAAACAGTGCCAGGCGGCTTCTCGTTTCCGTTTTGTTTGATGCTCGATGCTACTGGTGTTTCGTTAAAAGAGTGGCTTCTACGACAACGTTGGTTGGCTGACATATTTTTTCCATTCGTTGGTTGTTTGAATGATAGCTTTACCAAGTGTTCTTTTGAACAACAGTCACTACTTTCAGAGGCGATCAATGTTGCTTTATGCTGTCTTGATGTCGGAACGTCGTAGAGATTTTCCGACGACGATGAAGATGTTGTTGGCTGGCAGCTCGTATCGTCGTAGTTGTGGTCAATGGGTGGCATTCGATAAAGTCTTCTAGGCTGAATGGGACGACGGATATTGGCATTTTCAATTAAGAGGCATTCTGATAGTGCATTAATCAATTCCTGATGTTGACGTTCTGAAAACAAAATCCACACCTTTAATTAATCGTAATTGAAAGAAGAAGAAAAAGATTTCTCATTTGATATCATTGATCAGTTTTCCTAAATGTAAATTTCTATTATGCACTTTTACAAATTTGAATTTAAAAAAAAAAAACACTCTCTTGAAGCCGTGATTTCAGCGTATGTTTGTGTGTTTATGCATACATATCCTCACGATCGTTTCAACTAGCTAATCAAGAAAGTATTCACTATATATTTCAGTGAATCTATTCTATACTATTGGAAATTCTGCTCTATCGACTTGTAAATAACCCATAAATCTTAAAAGAAGTTACTGTGCAGGAAATGCGCCAAAAATTTCTTCAACCGATTGGAAAGTTATTTGCTCGTAAGTGAATAATAAATATCAGAACTTTGAAAATAAACGGCCATTCGCGCCACCCATTACATGCTTCTAATCGAACACATTTATGAATAGCATTGCTTTTATGTTATTATTGTTATAGTTTATCTGCTCTATGTTGAAATTATTTTTTGTTGTTTTGTTTATATTGTGTTTGTTTATTGCGCATTTATGAAAACAAAATTGCTCAGAGTTTAATGCTAATTTATCGGGGATATTTTAGCATTAAATGCATTCAGATGAAGGGTCATTTAAATTGATGGTCTCATCACCTTTTAGACCTCACTGACACCTATGCTCCTATCAGGGACGTTCAGAATAATCCATAGAATATTTTTGACTTCTGGCAAATAAGTTATTGTACAATCTTATCCCATCTCGTTGCTTGCTTGCGCGTTCTCAAATATCTAGGAGACTTAATGCGATACCTTTTTCAGGTGTTTTTGGTAATTGTATATATTCATCGAGTGGCGTCGGATGTTTGCTGACTTGTTCTATATTTGGTGTTGAATGCGTCGAAATCTCTTGTGATGACTATAAACAACACATATTCACATCATTACTCTATTAGACTGAAAATCCCATGCCGAAATGAAGAAAATAAGTAAATATGAGGAATTAAAGTTTTTCCAATAAAATATATGAACACATATATAGAATTAATAAACTTTTTCTTTCCTATTTTCGTAGCAATACATTATTTTAAACAAAATTTACCCACGCTACGTTGAATTTGCCTGTGCTATAAAGATATACCTGTCCTACCTGCGCTACACTAGCTACGTTATTTCGTTTTTAAGCGCAATTATATTTTCGAAGTGCAAAATATCTCTTGAAACGAATTTTGTGCATAGAAAATTCTCTATGGAGCGCACATTTTGAACAAATTGAGTTTGCTTGAATGAAAAAAAAAGAGCTGAAGCATTTAATGAATACTAACTACGTTTATTTCCGATAAAAAAAAGCACGACGCTAATGAGAACATACATCAGTTGAAAATATAAGACGACGTTGCGCTAGATTTATTCGATTCAACGAATTGCTGCTCTTCGCTTCAGTTGGATGTGCTACAGTTCGAGTGTCAGATTCACAATAAATGGCACAATTCGGTTGTAATTGCTTCGATAGGTTTGAATTTGACTTGGAAGAAGAACAAGACGGCGATGGGCGCTGAAATTATCCTTGAATATAACTTATAGGATTTTGTTGCAATTTCACTGAGTATCTAGGTCTTCTTTTTGCTAACATGAGTGTATTATTTTGCTCAAGATAAATAAACATNACAAACATTTTTAAGCCGCAATGCGGTGAGGCCAGATTTTTTTTGTGTGTGTCGTCCGCCTGTCTGTCTGCTAGACGGTTCCAAACTGAATATCATTGAAGCTATTGCTGCAAAATTTGATGGTGAAACATCAACGTCGAAAAAAATTAAAGTCAAAGATGTTCAAAAATTTGTTTGCATAAAAATGACTCTTTTCGTTCATATGCGCGAATATTCAGGTAAACTAGAACATTCAAGGTGCATTGTACCCATTTTGCAATTTGTTAACGATTCATGAAATTCATTGGTGTGTTGATGCGATTTACAAGAGCGCATTTCGTGCTAGCATCCTCATTGGTTCTTTATTTAGGCCTTATTGATATATCCTTGAGAGATTGCATGAGATTCGAACAATTTTGTGCGAATTAATGACTGAGACTAGATCTATTTTTCATTTCAATCATTTCAAAAAATTTCATGAATCGTTTGCTCTCTTATTCCAAATAAATAGAGACTGACCTGTTGATGGGAAGCAGTTGTCATTCGCCTCGTATTTCTATCGAGTGTTTGTATTTTACTGCATAATGTACTCGATGGAGGAAATATTCCTGCTTGTGGCAAATTATCAGTTGATTTCGCATGCATGATATTCACATAGTTGACCAATCTTGGTGGTATAGGTGGTAAAAATGAGTCACGTTTTGATGTTGAATTCTAAAAAAGCCGTTTTTTTTCAACGAAGGAAGTAAGAAGTAGTTACATTCAGAGTTTGATTTAAAAGCTTTTTCAATGAGAATATTAACCAGAAAACTTATGCTTGAATGCACCTGTTTCTAAAGCAATCTCATTAACAGGTGAAACAGTATGGAAACTCATAAACAAAAAAAAAGGATACCGCAATTAAATATAGATTCAACTCATTTTAGGGTATTTTTTTAGGATAGCTGATGGGCGAGATACAAAGGTGGCATATACCCATATATCTTTGAGAATAGAAAAACGAGAGAAAAATTAAGACGGTGATATACACAATTTTAATATTAGAAATTCCGACAAAACAGATGGAGAAGTTTTAGGCTGGCAGGAAGTGAGGAATCATCATAGGGGTTTAGCAAGATATTCGCATGCGACATTTTGCTTATTTAATGAGTGAAATGCGTAAAAGCTCATGTGACAATCAATTAATCAATAGCCATGCTACAATCAATCAATGACGTTTTTCTGACGAAAGAGCCATGATCCGAATGATATTGTTGAAAATTTTGAAAGAAAAGAAATCTTTTTGAATGTTTAAAAAATTTTTCATTCGAAAACACGCAACTTGCTATATTAGAAGTAACTGATCATTTAAAAGAAATTCATTGCTTGCTTAAGTATGCATAGCTTCTCTACAGGAATAGCCAAACAAAGTCTAACTCTGCGACATTATTCGATATGCTTTATCGATCGAAAGAGAATAAATTTTTAAAGTTTTATATAGATTGTGGATATTTGAGCAGCAATTATAGGATTCACAATGATATACCGTTGGTGATGCGAGCAACTTTACAGGTGATGTTTGCGGTGTAGTAAAATTCGAGTTATCATCAGAAAGCATTGAGGCGTTCCAAATTGGCGCTCGAGAATCCGATAACGAGCTAACTAAAGGCATAAATGTTGGCGTATCCCTGAAAAGCATTAAACTTTCTGCTTATCTCGGATAGAAGCAGCACTAATTGGTATCTTATACGAGTCGACATCCTCCTTTGAATGCGTCCAATTTGCTTACATATTCTATAGGACCGTTGAAATCTTGTGAACGATAACAATCAGTTACTTCATATTGAGGTTCATATGGTTGCTATCAAAGTAAGAATGGCTTAAACCGATCAGAAATGTTGTGTAAGGTAGATTAAAATAAACCAGAAAGAATATCTGCTAGAATCGATTAAAACGAGCGAATCGGTAAACTTACCAAACTTTCTTGGTGGGATTTAAATTCGTTTGTGCATAAACTTGAGGTTTTTTTGGTTGTCGATATATGCGAAAACAATAAAGCAATAGCGAAATAGCCGATGCAATCACCATTAATATCGTCAATATTTGCATATCACTGATCGTGCGTGTACAGGTCGCCGCATCGCATATCATTGACTTACAGAATCTGAAGTTTTCATAAACGGAGAAATAAATGACGCCATTTCCTGTGAAGTGACAGGTGAAGAAGTTATGGATCATGCTGTGTTGACATCCATAATGTCAAGGAACAACAGCTTTTGATCGCTCATAGAGAAATAATGCACTTCTATAAGCGAAAGAAATTGTAAAACAAATGAAAAAAGGTAAAGTATTCTGTCTGCCTTGCATTAGAGTATGAAAGTTGGGAAAGTTCGAAAAAAATTTCCTTCCGAATGATTACAAATATTCGGAAAGCGGATTCTTTTTCCACAACCAATCTTGAAATCATTCTCCGTGGAAAAAGTGCTGCTTATTGAAGATTCTTTCGTTGAATAAAGTTTAACTTAGCGTTAAATATATTCAATAAAAGTGCTAAAAAATATGCAAATATGCAAAATATGCAAATTTTAAAATAATAGCTGCTAAATCGTTGAACAATTTATTTAAGAATCGGTATATTTAAGAATGTATTTTAGGATCGGGTTAACTTACCTCTCTGGACCACAATCACACTCTTCATGTTGTTCAACTATTTGGTTACCACAAACAGAGAGCGCAGTCTTTGGCACATTTTCTGGAGGTGATTGTATGCAAATGTGCTCGGGAAGCTTCTCAACGAGAGCTTGCACTGAACAGTCGTAATCGAATCCGCTGAATCATGAGGTGTTTCATTGAAATTTCCTTGTCTTATCTTAGGTTCTCTATGCTTAGTTCTCATTTATTTTGATGATTTAATTTAGCACATTTAAACTGGAGTACTCATCATATCTGATATCTATAATCGCTCATTCAGTTCGAAAAATTTTAGCCGAAAAAACGTTTCTCCCAATAATATTCGATTACCTCCAATGACTTCAGTGATCTAAATATTGACCAAAAGCCATTAGAGAGTAGTGCACTCTAAATGATCTACGCAAAAAATTTAGTCCCTGTTGAATATGGGCTATCAGGGTCAATAATATGCACTGTTCGATAAATCTTTGTGAGGTCAAAAAGAGCAGATTGACATATGCAGGAAAATTTCCGATAGACAGTCTCTAGTAGCAGTATATAATTTCTATATTCAAAAATATCATAAATAAAGGAGAGACTATAAAAAGAAGTGAAAAGACCTACTCAATTTTGAGGCATCCATCATCAGAGTCGATACTGTTGCATGCACATGCTACTAGTGCATCATGGGAAAGACCTAATAGATGTGCTAGCTCATGAAAAAATATTGAAGCATATTCCATCGGAGCATCAGCGAAAAACTAAAAATTATGCGAATTTTAGTATAAATTTTTCCGCTAGCATAACAACTTGCCTAGCAGCAAATAATCTAACTTGAAGTGAGCATTGGTGACCGAATTGTATGAGACAATAAAATGAATTTATGCAAGGGAATTAGGGCATTTAAGAGTTTTATATTGCCATCTCTAACGTTGACCGACATATTCCTTTGCATAAAATATTGTGGGAGTTATAAAATTCCAATAATTTTTCAGAAAGTATTTGTTCGAAAGGTCGGTTTCATTGATGCACGAGTTCTTTTTTTTTCCACGAATTTCAGGATGCATTTTTGTCTCATGAAAAGGAAAATTTTTTCCATAATAGACTCTCATGATAGAACACTTAATCGCACTAAGGCTTTTCCTCAAATTTTCCTTAAACCTCATTATCTATAGAGCAATTATTTCCACCGTTTTTCGTTTCGGGAAATTTCATCTCACGCTTATATTTATTTTTGCACCATAGAATTTATATATCTTTTCCTAAACTCCTTCCTTCTCTCGACCAATGTGTTATCCATATATTAAGTAGTCAACAAAATAGTTTGAATGTTCTTCCGCAATATTCATCACAGCGTTCCGGAATATTCATCACAATTTTCCGGAATATTTTTCGCAGTGAACGGAAAACTTGGGCAATCATCATTCTATAAGAATCAACCGGAAACTTACGCCAATAATTCCAACTGCAGAACGGCTACAAATTCCATTCACATAAGCGATTCCACCCTCATATGCATTACTTATTAAAATAGCTAGATCATGTTCGGGTAACTGTGCGTACTTCTCATTGCGATAATTTGCCATATATTCCAATGTGACATTATGTACGCTCAGTTCGATAATATCCACCACAATTATTCGAAGATCAATTTGATGGAGATACTACAAGAATATTTTTTAAAGATCTTCAGATTAGCACATAAATTGCATCTAATGAATTTGGAAACTCTAAATTCAATCCTACAATTTTTGGAATTCATTTCTAAAAATCTCTCGAAAATCTCTTCAAAGAGCTAAATTATTGGAATAAAACCTTCAAAAAATATATATAAGCAAACGAATTCAACTGTGGTACATGTTTGTTGGAAAATTTCAAGAAGAGAATTAAAACTTTCCACATGTGATTTTATTTCGGGAAATGTGTAGTGAAACGAAAAAATTTGATTTGAGAAAAGAAAATCCAAAAGCATTCATTGGTAATTATAATGAAACTAACCAAATCAAGTGCTTGCATCAATGATGTAATCGCACGCCTCAACTTTTTCATATCACGACCATAAAAACTCGACTGAAATAATGTTATGGTAAGATGCTACGAGCTTGAAGGAATATTGTAATGTAAGAATAAAATCAGCAGAAGAAATTGGTCATAGTGACAGCTGGAAATTGAATGCAATTCGTTATATCCTTCGGCTTCGTATTTGGAATCTTTGAAACATTTATGTCTAAAAGCTTTGAAAAAAATTTGTATAACTTCAAGAGTTCAACTCAATACGCTCCGCCTAGGAACTTTTTGATTACAGGAAGGAGGTGTCAATAAACCCCAAAAAAGCAACTTAAAAATATGAGGGAAATAGAAAATTAGCAGGATACTTCAGATATCGTAAAATGTTGTTAATCTGCTGAGAAATGAAACATCTCTTTTTGCTGCTGTGAAAGTGCATCATTTTTTTGTGAAAACAACGATACATTGAAGCGAAAATTCGATCAAAACCCATAAAGTTCAAGCTGTTAGATGTTCAACGGTTCAAAGATTAAAAATAATATCAGGCGTACCACTTCAGAATCAGCGATAAGCAACGTCTCGATGTATCGTATCCTTCCATCAGTATTGACAGCTTTCCAGTCGGGAACACTGCTCGCAATGGTTAATGTGCCATGCTGATTGCTTGGCTTGATTAGACGAACCTTTAGCGCACAAAGGATAATAAGCATATTAGAGAAGGAATATGTGGCCTAATGGCCAACATTTTTTCAACCCTCTTCTCCTAAATCCCACTTTGAAATACGGAAGGCAAGTGCCTCCATGAAAGGTGTCAGGCGAAGGAGCGAAAAACTTGCAACGTTTTTCAGTAGTGTTCTCTATTGAGTGATAGGCAACCACTTCTTCATTTTGCAAGGAAGATCCTGGCTATTTATTGCTATTTATCGCTCTAGGCTATTTATTTGTTAGGCCACTTCGTATCATGTGTGGCTTGAACTATTCGTGTCGAATAAAATGCAAAAATTGCGCTTCAAATGAGTGGAATAAAAAAATTATTGGTGAAGGTATCCTGAAACAATTTGCCACATAAAAGGAATGAATCAGACACTCCACTCAGTTGTTTTTCTTTTTTATCGATTGCCTTATGATCATTCAGCGATTTTCCCGATGCAAAAAAATACGAAATTTTTAAACATCATGATGATTTAAATTATTTTGAAGGCGTTCCATTATTTTTTTTAATTCAAATTATAAAAGTAGTGGCAATTATTTGTAAGCGAAACTTCTAGATTTTTTTTTAGAATCTTTAATTAAAATTAAAAATATTTTTAAAATATCATCATAGCATTAAAACCTTTAGTCAAATGGCAAAAGAATTCGATGATGATAGTTGGAGATCTTAGATGAGCAAACGGTGATAGGAAATCTGCAATAATCTTAGAGTTTGGTTGGTTGTTTTGAAACTGAATATTCATGAACTTAATCATATTGAATTGTAGACTTAATTAAGCTTGATTATAGATTTAACTTAATTTAATTTTTCACATTATTAAATTCTTTTTTTTTCAAATTCTGCAAAATTCCGCAGTGGAAAAAGGTTTAAAATTTGTTTCATTGTAGATAAAGAAAAGTAGCAATCAAAAATTGCATCTTACCTCATCATGAACAATATACGGTGCAGAAGAACTATCGTGCTTGTTAGATTGTGCACAAGCAAATATTATAAAATAGAGTATTGCAATGAGTAAAAATAATTGTTGCAATGGCATTATATGTTAGCAATGCTGATTCAATAGAATCAGTGAGAATGATCACATTGTAGTTATAAAGAATGAACCAAACAATCTGACACGAGCGCCTGAAATTTGATTCTGTTAAGTCATAAAGCATTCGTTCTTTGTTGCAAAAATTCAAGCATTCCTACTATATCGATAGAACAATATTATTGCAAACTGCAAAGAGATTTTCGCATGCGAATATTGCAAAACAATTTCGATGCGAGAATCGCTTCAAAAATGTATGAAAACCACATTTGTTTCAGTCAATTTAGATTAGGCATTGAAAGTAAAGGCATTAAAAAAAGATAAGTAGAGTGAATTATGCAAATTAGAGAAGTAACGAAATGGGATACTTCCGGCAAATTAATTATTCAAGCAATAAAGTCATCCATCTCATTCGTTAGTAAATCAACGAAATTTTCATTGAGTAAAATATGATTCAAATATAGCAACAGCGATGAAAAATATATAAAATTTGTAAACGAACACATGAATAATTTTCGGAAATTGATTGCCATTGTGCTTCTATTATGGTGAAAATGTGTGGAACGAGTTAGAGTGGTAGATGACTCATTCAAGTGGATGAATTCGTTTTTGCTTGTGCGCAATGAATAACTGAAATATTTCAATCGCATATGTAAAATTTTTTGCAAAATTCTTACTTTTTCATATGGACAGAATAAATTATTTATTAAAAATTTAATTATTTAAGATGTAATTTAGTACTAAATACAAGAAAAGAGGCAGAAATTTCTGAAATTTGATGGAAATTTTGAATAAGTGCTAAATAAATTGCAAAAAATGATGCAATGCCAAATTTGATTGCATGAGATCGAAGATTAGATATGCAATCTGCACAAGCCATAGTAAGATGCGCAGAAGAGAAGATAAGCATAAGTGAATGCATGCAAATGCACACATGAACTCTTTTGCAAATATGCTCTTTTCTCTTTTTTTTTTTGCATTCCATTTTGCATAAAAACAAAATCGCAAAAGAGATTTTTTTTGTTTGAGATGAAATGGGCGCACGATTAGATTGATGGAGATAGAGAATGTACAACATGATGATGACACATGCGAAGAATTGCAGATTGCAAAAAGGATTTTGAATAATTCCTAAAGAAAAGAGGAGAAACAATCGCTCAAATTTACGAATATCGTGAGCATTGCAGAAAATAAATAAATAAGAAAATAATAAATAATTTAATGGCCGTAGATTCTTGCTAAAATAAAGAGCAATGAATGCACATCTATAATAAAAGAAATTCGGACATAAAATTTAATTATTATTAAACTCCTGCCAGACGCATTTTGAGAAATAAAAAATTTGTAGAGGTCACCGAATGCTAAAATTTGGAAGGAAAACGATAAAGGTCCCAATTAAAAATCTTCGACTTCTTCGGGAAATTCAATAAGATCTGAGTGAAAAAAAAAAAATTAGCCGAAATTGAAGATTTTAGATGCGTAAACGATGACTGGATATCTTAAACGATGTTAGAATTTCAACAATTTGCAAAGAAGACCAAAGATGAGAATTTAGTCTCTAATCCAGAAATACAACGACGATATCGGCATCTGACAATTACCGTTTCCAATGTATATTGAAGAGCGAAGAGTTAACGTTAAATTAATGAGCGCACAACGAATGGCGCAACCCAAATTCATAAATGCTCGTTTTTGGATGGGGCAATCGACCTTGCGAGCGATGCCGACCCACCGACTCCATCAATCTTTGACGCATCTATTGAAATGATCTTATCTATGGCCACTGTCGCTATTTGCCTCTCACCTTCTCAACAAAACACCTCTCATCGATGGGTTGTCCCACTCGAATATTTGGGGTTTCTTGTTGGCGCATTTTGTTCACTCATTTCATCGAAAACGAATATGCACATGTTGAAAAAGTCATTAAGCCGGAAGAGTCGCCCTTTTATGGCAAATTTGATAGTTATGATGACCATTCGGCAAATATTTATAGCAGAAACATTTTTTTTCCAACGACAATTCTATGAATATTAGTTATAATCTAGTAGACCAGTAAGGTAGACTCGTTAAAACGAAGATTTTACACAGTTCTATTATTTTAACAAAAAAAAAAAGTGCTACTATAACACGTCTTCTTGTTATCTATTGTGCAAAGCGTACTCTAACATACTCTACATGAATAACATTAAAGAAATAATATGATATAGCTGTGATGCATTTCTTTACAAGACTTAACATTTGCAATAGAATTGAGCATATGAACATGAATTCGAATGCTTAAACGCTCACACCTCTACCTGGGTTTATTAATTCAATAATTTCAATGACGTCATCGCACTCAAATACATCATTAAAACGCACCTGTTGAGAATACAATCGTATCACTTGCACGTCGAATTGTTGTTCATAGCGTCCGTACCGCAATAAAGACTGCATCACACTCACTCACTCACCTTTACATATTGAAGTGCGCAATTTCATCATTCAAAAGACCACTTCATCTTTAGAAGTTTATTACAGCAATATAACTGCGATGAAAAAATTTGCCGTTGATGATTTCTTTAAGAACCTTTGCGGGTTCGTTGTTCGCCATCAATCAAAAATTTATGCCTACCGTATTTGATGACTACTCTTTCTTTGTTTCCTTTCATGAGCACGAAATGCGCTCATCGGAGGGAGCGTTGCACGAAATAGAGGTCGTGCAGCATACTGAAATGATTTAAATTGCAGTAATAGTTGCCTACAGTAAATCATAATAAATTTGATGTTCGTTAACTTCAACGCAAGGCGTGAAATATTGTTGGACTATCGTACCCACTACATTTCCCTTCCCCTCCCCTCCCCTCCACCCCTCTCATTCCACCAACTGCTGTGTGGTTCCTGCTCTCGGCATTCCTCGTTTATGGTCGAAATTCCGAACGTGAATAGCGGATGTAGATTCTTCGCTTAAGTTTCTTCCAAAATGTTGGTGGAATCAAAGTTTCCACCGCTATATTTTGCCCGTCCCCTTGTTGATCGCAATTCTCGTAAGGAATGTTCTGTATCAGAAAAATAGCGCATGCAAACCAATCGTCTCGTATATTCGTATTTGATTTTTGATCAATGCGTATGGCTTTTTGAATTGTTTTTTTAAACGATTCGAAGTTGACTTAAATAATTACTTAAAATTTGCCTCAAATGTTTGTTTAAAATTTGCTTCGGATATCAAATCCAACTGAAAATGCTTCAGAATATTCCCTCATGGACTATCCTTCAACGATTTTCCACTGAAATTTCATACAAACATTTGCTGCCTCCCGATACATCATTCGAGTCCGAACAAACTCTCGAAATGAACTGCTAAACGTTGGGGCGTATTTACTTTATATTACTTGGATCATCAAATAATAATATAACAGAATTTATTCCCATTTATATAATCATTAAGAGTACTTTTATGAAAAACTGGAAACACATTGAATGTAAACTGATTTCTTCGGTGAAATTTTTATTGAAGGTGAAGAGTGGAATATTGAGCACTCGGCTGTCTTTCTTTGACATGTCGTTAATCATCGAATGTAAACACTATCAATTCGTGATTCGATTCTAATATATTTTGATGAGATATCCAAGAATATAAGAAAATCAAAAGGAATTTTTCACATTTGCATATCAGTGAGGTAGATCTCTTTATATGATATGTGATTCATATTTAATAAATGAAGTTTTCGCATACTTTGCTTCGGCTTCATCTTCCAGGATAAGAAAAATTTTCGTGGATTTAATTAATTCGAAATAGAAATTAATATGGCGCATCTTATGCAAATCACTATAAACTGTCTAATCTACTACCGAGTGAAATTTATTCCTCGACGAAGCGCTCACCTTCGACATTTTCGTTCGATTTTTTATGAATGTTAGGTAATCTTTCAGTTTGAGCGAAAGTATTTTCGACTTTTTGCCATCCGCAGCGCATTTTTATCATCTCAGAATGGTAATTTCTTTTTTTATCGTAATTAATAGAGAGCTTGAACGAGATGAGGGGGAGCGGGATGAATGAAGAGGATCGTTTATGTTGTAGTTCGATAGCGCCAACAAGTGTACAATCGTTGTGTGATTTCGCTGTAATAAATTGACTTTACTATATTCTTCAACATCTTATCTGATTGCTTTAAAGCATTGTCGTGAAATATTCTATTAGACTGAAACTTTTCTGAATGTTTAGCATTATTCCACTTCAACTAATGTGTATATATTCATTAATTTCGTTATATTTTCTCATTTAAAAAAACATTATAGAGCAGCTAATTATCTTCTAAATAATGCTGATAAATTTTTTTGATTAACAAACATTATAGCGGATTAGAGTAGATATGTTAGTTTGCAGCAAAGTAAATCGATAATTTTAAGCAAATATTTTGCAATCTTTTCTAAATTGCTCTTCGTAAGTTATTTTCGTTGATGACAGCTTGAGGCTTTTAAGCTTCTATTGTAAAGTTTATAATTTGAGCTCAAAAATACTCGTGAAGTTTCTAAAATTTTGAAGATTTTCAAGTCGAAATTTCATTCGCATAAATCTGTTTCCCGCAGATACTCTTTTCTCTCAGTTATTTATCCATTTTTTGCTCTACTGATAGTCTATAGCATACAAGCATATCAGATGCCTAGTTCAATGTCATCACAACTCTTTAGGGTATCTCATTATGTTAGTTCGTATCGGTGAATCAGTTTTTGTTTTCTTGCGTTATCGGCCGGTTGTTTGCGTGGGTCCTCTTCAGGTTCTTCTCCAGTCATCATTTAGTCTTCAACCGATGATTGCTATTTTTGCCTCATTTCTTTACACGTTGGATGATGTGAAGTTTAAAGTTCAATTATCATGCTCCAGTTGCCGAGTTAAAATTAGTTTAAACCAGGTTCTTCGATATCAACTATCGCTTTCTTTGCAATTTTTCGAACGTTTGCCAAAGTTTACTTCGTAGTTAAGCTATGTAAACTTTTTAGTTTACGAGATCTTGACTCAGCTCAGCTTGGCCATTTTTGCCGTTACGCTTCAAGTTTTAGCAAAACGAGTCTATGATATTCATATATTTGAAAAAAAAGATTATATATGTTACTAAGAGAACAGAGCGGAATTTAAATTTTTCGCATCTCATATTAGGGTCATATTATCAAGATTTATTGGTCAAACATTTTCTAATGGTTGTCCTTGTAATTCTTATAGACATCGTTGTTGAATCGACTCATCTACTGGCCTTATAATGTGATACCTTCGTTCTAGTTATCCGCGATATAAGGCTTTTTCGATCGTTTCCAGCGTTCTCGCACAATGCTAAACATATTTTTCATTTAAGTTTGATGGAATTCAATAATTCGTTCAACCTATTTCCCTTTTTCACCATCTGCGTATTTATAGATTTCTCTCTCAATTTCACTTTATTTCTCTTAGGTTCTCCATTGCAACCTTTTAAACGATAGATTCTTAGAGCCCCTTATGAGTACATTTGGCGATCCGCTAGATTCGTAATCATCGAGGGAATGGAATCGAAGTAAGAAAAAACCAGTAATGTGGCTAGACTATGAGTTGTTAGAAAATTTGATAACTAAAACTGCAATCCTTCCCGAGTTAGAACGGAGAAGCAGACCCTAATATCGAGTGCATTTGTAAACACTCTTTACAATGGAACTCATAAAAAAGGAAAAAAAGTAGCTGCAATCAGCACTAACCTCAGGATTAAAGAAGCAAAAAGCAGGTATCGATGGTCCACCCATACGTATAGCTGCGTACGATCTTCTAAATGGTATCGTACACTCAGCGAAGACGAAGATCGCGAAAACGATCACAACAAATAGTCTCGAACGCATAGGGCCTGAAATATTTTATGAAAAAGGTACTGCTTGGTCGTTGCTAGATTAATGCCCCATATTTTGTCATCCGAGCTGCACTAAGTAGGTGTAAAGGTTGGAAAATGGCTTAGCACTAAACTTGCCTAGAAAAAAAAAAAGTTGAAATTTTCCTGCTTTTGTAGTAGATTTAGTGAATTCTACTAAATAGAAACATATGCATTACTAGGGATTATAATTCTTCAAAATTTCATGATGTACTAATGTTGTATTTATCTCTAGTTTTTATCCACCTATATAAATAACCTATAAAATAGCTATAAATACCCTATTAAATAGTTTCTGATCTAATGACGCTATGAATCGAGAGATAGAGATCCTCATACCGTTTATTATCTCTGTGTTCTAGTAGACTGAAAATTCCATAGCTGTAAGCTAAAATAATTCGATGATGATATTTAATGTTTTTTTAAAGACATCATATTATCTAATTTTTAATTTTTTAAAAAATTTCTTTTCTGCTCTACAAGATCTGCGGATCATTAAATGTAAACATTGAAATTNTCTGCTTTACAAGATCTGCGGATCATTAAATGTAAACATTGAAATTTTTAAATTCCAATTTATCGATGAAAATTTCTGCTGAAATAAATTGCTAGATTTTATCTGGATCAATTTATTTCTGGCATGCCTATGCAAGCTTATTGCTTTATCTCATTGTTCGTTTAGTGTTGGTATATTTTATTTATGAATACGGTAGCAGTATAGAATTTTTAATTCTAATTTTCTATTCTATATTATTTTAGCAACAATGAGTTTATAAATATTCTCCTGTATGTTCGATAAACCATCAATCATTATACAGTTGTTTTTAAAATTTGATAAAAATGTATGGATGCTGTTTGTTTGTTTGCTTTTTTTTTTTCATGGACATGTAACAGAACTTCAGCTAACCATCAACCTTTTTCTCATAAGATCGATTAGCATACAAATATTAGTGAAGAGAAAAGCAAAAACCCATTGAAAAGAGAATTTGGAATGGAATAGACCGCTAGATGAAATGCGATAGACTTCAAATTTCTAAATACTTTTCTAAATATGAAAAAAAAAATTTAATGATTTTTATGGAAAAAATTAAATGAGACAAAATTACAAAGACTTCAAAGGCACCATTTTTTATACACATTAACGAAATGCCATTTACTCAACCAATGGCAGAAAGGAGAGCGCATTGGAACATTGCTTAAAAACACTTGCAAAATTCAGCCGAATCTCTATGTTAGCTAAATGTTGCAATATTTCAGCGAACGTTTTTTTTTTTTATTGCAAACATTTAAAACGTTAAAAAGGTTGGTATTTAAATATAAACATTGCTTCACAAAATTTGCAAACAAATGAAAAAACCGGAAGGGAAGTACGAGCCCAAAGAATCTTCTAACTCTGCATCTATCGAAAAGCCATCGAAAATAACGGTAATCAGATACTCGACCTTTTACTACAATTTAGCCTCGGCGATCGGCTAAACAATTAGGTTAACGATTTCTTGAGGGAATCACGACCAAACGCATAAATGAAAGAAAAAAAAAGATGAGAGATTTTTTATGGCAAACAAAGGCGATGAAGAAATCAGCAAAAAGGGTAAGTCGTCTATCATGATGAGATCATTGAACAGCGGTGATCCAGGTGACTCGCTTGATGGATTGTTTACAAGGAAAATAGTTCACTAAAGATACATGCATTTTTCCTATTTGTTTTCGCATGTACGAAAATCATATTTATCTATATCATATAACGATTGCGATCGTAAACTGCATCCCAGAAGATGAAGATTACGAGGGGAGAAAGGGGGAGGAGGTGAAGGGCATCGAACTTGAGCTTTCAATGAGTAGAAAATGAAGCTGAAATTATTATACTCAAAATCAATAGCCAGAATATTAGTGAATGCATATGGTGAGGCTATTTTTATATGGGTATAATGATCAGATTTTCATAAACCTAATGTATATGAGCACAAAATTTCGGAAGGTACCATATCCGGAGTGTTTTTCAAAATCCCGAAAATAAGATGGAAGCGTTTCGGCAGTGCTTCTCGCCGTTCGTTTTTACGGAGTGAAGAAAAGAGGCGAAGAAAACAATAATACGTCTACCTACGTTTAATGAAACGTCCTACGCTTGAAGCTATCATAGTCATTCGTGAAGTATGTTAATGCCAGCACATAATTCAATAAACATTGCTTATTTTTCCTCATCGTTATTAAGAGCAGAAAAGATAAAAAAAAAGAGAAAGACACTGGAAGCAGTAGTTGTTTGAAACCGAATTCTCTTTCTTTCAAGTAAGACACCCACCCTACTCATTTCGTTAGGCGTCCATGTTCTGGACGTTTCCTTTGAACGTCACCACAATACATAAGACTTAATCAACATTTCATTGAATATTTCATTACCTATCGAGTACGACAACAAGCGAGAACATAGTAAGTCATGATGCAAAATTACAAGATGTTACATGTATGTCAGCCGATATGGAAAACGCCAAAAATATAAGGATGAAGGACGCACGAGATAATATACGACGGGAAACAGAAATAAATTTTTGCATCGATAAAATTGAACAAAATTTTTGCCCACTAACCTTCAAATTGCTTCCAAATTATGACACCATTTCTATCGTCATATTAAAGAATTCAACTATGAAGTGATTATACTATGTATAATGAATTTCAAATTTTTTCTAAATCGGCTCATATATTTATGACGAAATATGGCTCAATAATATTTTCTATCGCTATGTTGCAATAAAATTAAAATATTTCAGAAATTATTTTATTCAAAGAATTAAATTTCTATTAATTTTTAAGGCATATAGCGCACAAACATCCTTTGACGATTCGATCGCATCATTTTAGCGAAAAATTCAACAAATGAGATATACTTCATGGAATTTTATGGATATTCTTTCCATGAATTTTTTTTGGAATATGTTTTGCTGCAATTCGCTCGATTACTTCAACTTTAGGAAGTATTGAAGCTGCGAAATTTAATCAGTAGAATGCGCTTAGCATGGATGATTTTATATTATCTCATCGACATAGAAAGAACTCAGAGACATTTGAGTGATGCAAGAATTTATATGCATTTTGCACCGATCGATCTTTCATTTCGCCAATAATTAGGTTCAAAAACAATTCTTTTCTAGAAGATTCGTATAAGCGGCTGAGTCACTTGAAATATAAAATCATTATTTCTCTCATCTATCATTTACTCATAAATATGAAACAAATCAGAAGAGGGGGAATCGAAAAGCACATATCGCGCCAGCTGTTGTGGTCCGTTATATTAAACAGATGAAGAAGTTAGTTAGGAATGGTTTACTCTCTATATGCGCTTTTGCTACCTGCTTACCTCACCAACAAATCTTACGTGGAAATAACAAAAATAGAAATATACAAAATAACGTCGTCATATTTTCACTGAACCGGCCTAGAAATTTCCGGTTGAAAAAAATCCTTGTTCTGTGATCCGATCAACGAAATACGAAAATCCAACTATCGCAAAATGCGTATACTTTTTTTTCCTGTTTCGAAATATTTATAGCTGTCTTCTAAACCAATGTGAAACATGGTAGGGATGACATCGCATGATATAAATCCTCCTATCCACCTAATCTTATATCCATCACTTCAATGATTCCCAAGTGAATCTACAAGCAAGATAGGGAGATCCACAAATTTGCATATTCAAATTCACGCTTGAAAAATATCAAAGCTCGCCAGAATGCAATTTCATAAATTACATTTGTAAAAGCTCATTTAAATACTAAGATCTTGATTGAGAACGTATCGATCGATTCATCGTTATAAAACAATTTCTTTTACGCATATACTTAAGGTTATTTTCTTATATCATTGGAAAAGCGACTCTATCAAAAAATAATTGGTGTCATAAGCAAGTAAAGAACAATAGCCGCGTAATCGTTAAGGCCGTCATCGTATGAAGATACGAAACGAAATTACTAACAATATCAATTAAGTATGTATTAACGTGATCATATTGAATAAGAAATAACTCAGCAGCCGATATATGAAAATATTTCGAGAAAAATAATTTCTCATCGTTTATAAATTCATTAACAAATTCCACCGGAAATGATTTCCATTTAAGAAAAACTCAACTTGAACATTAATATAGTAGGTAATATAATTTGAAAAATATAGCAATGATGTTTTTCGAAAAAAAAAGCAGCATAAACTTTATGATGCATGCCATAATGCATCATCGATAATGCTTGACTATTTGGCTAGTGCTATTACTTGAAAATGATTATATAGACGACTCGGCTCTATCTATGTCCCTCCAGGTTTATGAAGAGGGTTAATTGTAAACTTCGCAATGGTCGCAAAATGAGTAGTACTGGAAAGAATTGAAAGTTGAATAAATCTGGGGATATACCATCAAAGAACACAAAATTCTGATAAGGGCAGTCATCCTTCATAGTTAAAGTAGCGCATTGCAAGAGCTCAATGAAGTACCACGAAACCGACTAGCACATAACTATTGTATGCGGGGTTAGAAATCGTCTCGCCACACTGAAGGGATTCCACTGCGTGGATCACCTTCCATATACTATTAGGGTCGCTAGGCCTTTCAAAAAAAAATGCACATTCGCTTTTCTGACAACAACATAAATAAGCAATCCGTTCATTTGATCCCTAATTAAATATGTAAATTGCTATATATAGGCTAGTACAGTGATTATTATAGCGATGATTTACAAATGGATTTTGCAATAACATTAGTTCGAGAATAACTAAAAATCAAAATCGACGACGAAAGAGTAAGGGATAGATAAAATCCAACTAATAATTCACCTTCTTCAAAACACTAGACGTGCTGCATGGTAGAATCAGAAGTGGATATGCCTCACGCAATGAGTAGATTTTCAGATGGAATGCGATGAACTTCGGGCATCGCTGGAGGGTTCCGACCCAATCAGATTCTATTATCTCACCCCAAGGGTAAAATTCGAAACAAATCGAAAGACTTTCCAAAGTATCGCAAAGGCGATCTGATCTCCATCATGTAATGTGGGATGTGTAACTGCGGCGAGAAATCTACTAGGTTGCTAAGACCGTTCGTTACGTGGTTATGTGAGAAACGATGCAACGGTTCTTTCTATATAGACGGTTTGTTGTTGATCGGCATTATGCTAAAACACATGCAATTGCGAGAACAATTTTTGATAAATAAAATTGCAAAGCAGTTATCGATGTATCGCAATATGCTACACTTTCTAATAACCTTTTCACTTTTTAGAAGTAACTTCAAGGGAACAACCCTTGAAAGG
>JAAVTS010001905.1:0-20494 GCA_022845575.1 Baylisascaris ailuri
ATTTCACAGCGTATTTCAAATGAAAGCAAATGCTGAGAGGCTAGGCACATATTTAAGCAAATAAATTTATCTTAGCACGCTAAAATCTTTGTTGTTTCCCATTCAACGTTCCCCATAGTGGATACAGAATTGATATAAAAATTTTTGAGAGATGAATCAGGTGTCATGGCCTAATATTGTGCGATTGTGAAAATAAAACTCACCTGGAGTAGGTTTTTGTTTTCGCCAACAGGGGAAACAATTCCATGACCAGCCTTCGACGGGTGATTGACTTCGTTGATTCTTATTTCTTTGATACTTCCCTTCTTCAATTTGTGTCGTACTCTCTTCACTCATTTCACCTCAATGCATAGGTACGTATAAACCTTAATTGCATTTTACACACATCAAGAGAAATAAACGCAGCAAGATCCATCTTATCAGTTTATTTATTCGAAATCCTTTTTAGAATATGTAAATCAAATGAGCCACAAAGCAAACATGATACCGGACATGCCGCACATTCTAAACAGGTAATGATTAAATAAGCATTAGCTAACTTTCTGATTTATTATTTAGTAACAGTAACAGTAACAGAAGGTGAAAATATTTTGCAGCAAACATTACAATTTGGTAATCAAAACGTTGAGAAAGCAATAATGGAAAACGCAATATTCGAAAGTAAAACGTAGTGGAATCACTGAGAAAGGCATGACAAAGGTATGGCTTGTATGAAGCGTTGAGCATCAGATAACGAATCGTGATGCATCTTTTGCTTTTCTCACATGTGATTATTGCCAGCCACCATCTTGAATGATGTCTTTACATCCACAAAGGTTTGCTTATGTTTTGTATTCGATCAGGCATTACCGATGACGTGCATCATTTCATGTACTTTACATTCAATCCCGAATTCATTTACTATTACCGTATATGTGGTTACACTATCTTACTTATATAGCTGCAACTGTACATGTTTAGGAATAACCTTTAAAGTTCTTGCGCATAACAATTAATCAATTTATTTAAGTTGAACGCTCACTTGTGTTGATAAATACTGGTAGTGATGTTGCTTAAACGATCCATTGTTGATTAGTGAAAAATTTCGAAGTGCAGAATCATTTCATTGCTCGAGTGCAATTTTAATTTTATTTGCACTTGAATTTTTAATAGACGTTTACATTCGGAGGATTTAGAGAATTTTTAGTGATCGACAAATGCTAACGTTGACCACAACAGTGCCAAAATGAAGTGCGATGGTCTTTTCAATAAGCTTTAATATCTCATAATGGTTTTGTTAATTTGCAGAAGTTGTCGAGAGGTATCTTAATTAATCAAAAATATATTCTACCATATTATCAACTCTCGGCCGCAGTGAACGCAATCATGGGTATATCTCTGCAACCACTTGACACATTCGTGATTTTCCAACTTTCTCCGAGCAATTTCTTTGATTTCGAGGAAATCACACATATCTATCGGCTTACGTTGAGCTAATTAAACATGGTCGATGTTTTTGTTTGCTTTCCTTGTTTTTGTGTTAATTTTTTCATTCCAATGTAGAAGTATGCCATTTTGCCTTTCACATAATGGAAACCACGTTTAAGAAGACAACCGTGTGCTGCACATTCAGCGCATCAATCCCACTTTACGAGAGTCTAGAAACCTCTTGGCATCACAGATTTGACTGACGAAAAACTCCGTCGACATAATCGCAGAGAAAGTGAGATTGCAATACAAGGCAAGTATAGTTGAGAAACAAAAAGGTGGTTTTATGTTGGGAAGGTTTCGTTCGAGAATAGTTTGGCCGAAAAGAGAGAGAAGAGACTGATGAAGCGCCAGAAAGAAAGTTGACGAAGTGGTGCTTATCGAAGCCCCCGACATAGAGCAAGCAGTTTGGAACTCCTGCAGCAAGTTTACTAATTTTTTGATACGTTTAAGCGACTCGATTCATTTCAGAAATTTTGAGAATTACTTTCTTAGTTGAAAAATTCGAAAACATCAGAAGTTATGCGGCTAGATATTATAAAAATTTTTGTAATACAAAAGTTGCTGGTGACAAATATGTGAATGCTTACCGAAATGCCTATCGCAAAAATTGGAATTAAGATATGACTGAAGTCTGTCGCCAACGCTTTATCGTCCCAGTTGAGCTGCAATTGGAATTACATGACAGCTGCTTAAACGACTGCTATAAATTTCGACTATTCAATGTTTAAAAATTCCCTTCTTTAAGAAAATTTAACATTTCGAGAGACGTCGCATCACCACTCTCTATTTGATTCGAATATCGTCGTCCGCTAACAAACATCTTGATAAGAAATGGAACTTGAATGGTCTAGAGGAGGACTTCAGAAAATTGCAGCCTGCATCTTGCGTTGAAACTTTTTTTTTTATAATTTCTACTTCCCGGCTCTTACAACACCAAAAATTTAAATTTGCTTCCAAAAATCTTCTCTTCTAGAAATATTCAATGGCAATGAATACTATTAAATTCTAAAATTTTCCGGTGCGAGAATCCCTTCCAACTTTCCTACTCTCACGCTCCATCGAGTGCACTTGTAGAATGATGAAAATAATATGCAATTTCGCGTTATATTTATCAAAAAATTTGACATTTCACGGAACAGCATTTATAAAAGTGCAAATTATCAGATAACGAAACCGAATAAATTGAAATAAAAGTACCTGTTGCAATATTTCATTCAATGTGTGTACCAAAGTTCAAGGTGGTTGCTCAAGGCATTCACCAAGACGATCCTTTCAAATGAAGCAAAACCGCCACCTAACACCAAGATCTCGCATAAATTGACTTGAATGTACTCTTCTAATACTTGACTCTTAAAATTAAAATTTCTCCAAGAGTTAAACTATCCGAGATGCATTAAGTGGTACCTAAAAATGCGCATTTCAGTAATGATATGGCGTTGTTTGCAAATTTCTGACAGTTTAGCTTCATCATATTTTCCTAAAAAACGCATTATGGTAAGATTTCGTTAATAGACATTTTGTTCAGCAAACGGCCTTCCAGCTTTGAGCATATGAAACAAAAGAATCTACTCTTGTGAATTTGTTAACATTGGGTCGCCTCCTAAACTGGGCCTCTAGTAAAGTATTTGCTGAAGGAGACCATATCGGATTCTTCTAGACGCCTCTGAAGTTCGGACCTGACCGGATGATTTTCAAAGGGCATATGAAAGCAGTTAATCCCATTGTGAGGCTAGCATATATAATTGCAGCCTCTAACTTAGTACGCACAATTCAAACGATGATGCAATTGCATGAGAAATACGAAACATGTTGATATAAATAATTTGTTGGTTAAATCCTTTCGCTAAGTTACTTCTAACCGAAATAGTAAACCTGTAATAGTACTTTTCCTTTATCACTAACGATATAAGGCTAAGAAGTTATTGCTGATATCTCGAGATACACTTCACATAGAAGATTAGTTCATATAAATTTTCGCCCTTGTTCAAGAAATCTTAAATGCGTATATTTATGTGTTTATTCGTTATTTATCAACTACTTATTACTTACAAATCTGCTATTTTATGCATAAAAGCGCAAATATCATTCGAGCTGTTAGATAATAAGATACGAGTGGGAAATCAGACCAACTCATTCGCATCCTCTTCATTCAATGTTTTGATTTGCATTTGCTGCCGCCTTCTTTTCGAGAGACGAAGAGTTCGCTTAGACCATACTAACTTTCCTTGAATAGATAAGAATTCCGTTAGCACCTCGAAATATTTCGCCTCTATCTAAATTTTTCATTTAGTGGACGGTCTTGCTTGTATGTTGCAAATGCAAATAATATTCTTAGATTACCGGTGCTGTAATCTGAAAGGTCGTTCTCTTTCAACCACAGCCTATTGCTCATTATTAGCTCGACTTTTGCGCTGATATTTAACGAAGTCAAATGTTGAATGATGGGGAATTATCGCGATCAATGTGCTCAATCGACCAATTTATAAAGACTCGATAAACATCTGTTAGTAGTAGAGGAATGATCCGGAACTGTAAGCTCTCTGGGGACTGTTATCTATGCGCAATAATACTGCTTTATCTCACAATGATTCCAACAAAATAACTCCGACCTCTTATCAGTTTGTATGACAGCCTATAACAGCCCACAGTCGGTCACTTTGTGCAGTTGTGATTTTTTTTTTGTGTTACTATGTTTTTTTGTCGCGCTTCTATGTCAACTATCGTTTTCTTCGCATGCCTATCACCATTAATATAGAAGTCAGCTTAGCGAATTCGTCCTCCTAAAGCGAAAATTTGAGCAATCCATTTAGCAAATAAAATTATTGCGAAATCATGGAGTGCATTCTGGAAAAATTTTTTCAGCTTTTGTATTCAATCTCCGTAAAAAGTTTTACCTTCGATGTATTTGCGGCTATTAAAGCTTATGTCCTAGCTCTGAACATTTCTCTCCTGTTCACTTGAAATAGTTGATATGTACACAGATTTGATGCTGCTAACCTATGTTCACTGTCACAGAGTTCTGCTAGTGGTACTTAAGACACCGAAACTACTACCGAAACTTCTTATTAAATTCAATGTTCTTAGTCACTATAATTAATACAGTCAAAATGTGTATGTCACCTCCCCTCAATACGATATAAGCATGATTATGTTCCCTCGATTGCAATTTTTTCACCGCTCTACTGAATCACCTCAATCACTAATCACTTCTCGCTTGCTGTGTTCCATTCAGTGGAGTATATCGCTCTGGCAACATCATCTGTAAACATCACATCATCCTTTTGCAAACTTCAGCCTGACCGGTAAATCGATAATATTTACATGATCATCTTACTGCTGATATTCGATAGATAGGTCTCTTGTAACGCAGCTTTTGGAATATCACATAAAGGTTAACTGACTTCTTTTATTTGAATGATCGTCGATCAGTTTACTTCATCATCATACTCGTTAGGCATTTTCATGATCAAGCTTTTTGCCCTTATATGAAGATCATCTTTGGTTGTCAAGCCAGTTGATTGCATGCCAGTTCACTGAATCCGATTCTAGCTTATGATAGCCGTAAACATGAGTTAATGAATGCAACATCTCATGTGATTAGAGCGAAATCTTGACACTGAGTGAAATACAAAACGATATTATTCTTTTCGACAGTTTGCTAAATTCATAAAATCAGAATTTGCAATTTTCGAATGCAAATATGCAAGAGAAAATCCCAAAGTGAAGCTAATATTGCAAAACGATTTGCAAAAAAAAAAAAAAAAAAAGCTTCCCGACAACGAAGATTTTATTCGTTGTAAAATCGCGCAAAAGTTGCAAACGGAATTACATAAAACAAAAAAAGCAATACATCTGCTTCGAAAAGAAAATAAAACCTTCTATTTACATAACTAATCGAACATTAAATAAAAGAGTGGTGGGAAAAAATTTATGCACATATAAATGCGATGAATGAATGAAGTATGAATATTTTTCATTGAATATAAAGCTTTTTGTTGAGAGAAATATTCATTATTGATAACAGTGATAAACTCTATGAGATTCGAATTGCAATCACACCGCATCTAAATTGATTTAAATTGAATTTGTAATGGATTCAGATATCTTAATAATCGTCAACAAATCATTTCATAATTGCGCAATTTCGGAAATAATACATTTGCTGTAAAACTATCTTTACTATACAGTTATCTAAAAATATGCAGTTGCTTATCTCCATATGTGAATTTTTTTTTTTTTCAGAAGAGTGTTGAAAAGGAAAACAAATAAAAGATGAAAATATCTACAAACATTCATCGAAATATTTCATAAAATTATTATTTGACTGCAAAATAAAACACTAAAATGAAAAAAGAAAAATATACACAATTTTATGGGCAAAATGATGGAATCATTCTGCGAGGTCCTTTGTACAGGATACGGCACTATCGCGCAGATATTCTCCGATGATGCACACTTAGCTGGGAGCCTCCACATTGATAACGGAGCATTCTTGAACGTTGTAGAAGCTCAACGGTTTTACCAGCTCCATCTTCTCACCTGAACGATTGCTATTTAAATTGGAAAAAAAAAACGATAAGAGAAAAACACTGCAAAGAAACATGGTGGTTATATCTTGAAATTGTTGTTGAAATTAACTGCTGTTGCAATTTTTTCTGCAATTTTGCAATTCGTTGCAATTTGCAATACAACTGAAATGAAACTGTTGTTTCGTGAACTCAATGGAACTTTTCAAATAAAAAAAAAACAAATTAAAAGGCAACAAATTCTTTAGGATGAAGTTGGATTACCCGAGTTAACGATTATCCAGCGATTACTATAATATAAAAACACAACCCTACCTATCGTCAATCGTAACACATCTGAAACCATCAACAAAGACTCACTTCAAATTTATTCTCATCCTTTCATCTCTAAGTTTATTATTTTTGCATTCTAAATTGCAATTGCCAACCGACCAAATAGGCTAACGAAAAACAGTAAGACATACAATCAGTTAGATTTTATCACAATAAAAGTATATTTGTTTATGGAAATCATTGAGAAAGATAGGAAGAGAGTGGGAGAATACGGAACTAATAATAAAGGAATTTACTACTCGAGTTCTAAAAAGAAGAAGAGTAAACGCGAAAGGAAACTGGACACAAAATGACGAGTCCACTATGAACGTATAGAAGGAATCTTAGCGTCTCCATCTTACATTAAAATGCATCTAATAAATGAGGAAAGTTGAGTTCTTGCTCGATATTCCTTTTCATTCATTTATTTATTTCTATTTCCGTGTTTTATTTTTCGCACCTTATAAATCCATTTTCCAGGTTTGCTTCCTCAGTTGAAATTTTTATGATTCATGAAATTTCCATCACTAACCTTTGAAAATGAGCTTCGCCTTATCAGCATCGGATGCCTTAAAGCCCTCTTCACGCAGAACTTCCTTCAATAATTGCAATACAGTATCGCTCGATTCGACATCGATTGATAGCGCTCTGCCTCTTTCATTCTGAAAATATTTGAATGGCGAATATTTCTATCGCTGTTCAATTTCGATTTTCACTGAATATTTACCGCTCGTTTCTTTTCTTTTATACCGAAAAATTCATAAGATTCTTTAAGTTAAACTTCACTTAAATAATTCATTGCCTGTTTACTCATTCCTCCGATATTTCATTATATATCATCTACTGCGCAAATATAAACAAACACCTAGTTGAATATTCCCTGCTTAGCCAACAAACATTTCGAAAATAACAACTCAGCAAATATCTAGTTCCAGCGAATAAAACACAAAAAATTTGAAGTATTTTTGCAGTGATGAATCAATTTGCAACACATTAAGGAAAGAATCACAGTTATGTCAACTCTAAATATCAAACTTTTTTATGTGAAAAAAGACATCACCTCATCTAAAAATAATCAGCAAAGGATTTTAGCACTGGTTTCATCTGCATGCTTTATCTTATCTAATCAGTCTTTCATATCATGAAGTTCGTTTCGATAAACGTGGGATATTTATTCGTTGATAAGAAAGAGAAGAAATGAGAATGGCAATATATAATATCGACGATAAAATGATGCAATAAAATGGGATCGCATACAACCTAGATTGAGCACCTTCATTTATCTATTCATTTATTTATTTATACATCCCATTATTTATTTGTTTATTTATTTATTCTACTTATTTATTTATTTGTATATTCAATTTATTCATTTACGTATTCATTTATTTATCTATGTTATGTACGTTACTTGCTTATTTATTCACTTATTTAATCATCCACTTATTTATGTATTTATTCATTTATTTACTTGTTTATTTATTTATTTATTTATTTGCTTATTTGTTTACTTACTTATGTTACTTAGTCAATAATTCATTCATTTACTTATTAATTTTAACGTTTCAAAGTGGGAAAATATATAAAATATACGCTCACCTTAACGAAGAGCAGCATTTTTTTAAATGCAAATAAATACAAATGAAATCAGTACAGCCCGAACGAAACGAGAGGATTGCACAAGCGAAACGCCTTCCACTAAAATGGCGATCTTTAGTGAATGCAGAAATAGCACGCTGTTAGTAAGTCAATATTGCAACGAGCGGAACGCAAAGCACGTGACTATGGTTGGAATGATGGCGCTTCTACTAAGTGATCAAAGCTCACCAACACTCAAAAAAAAAAGTAAAGTGGCATCAAAATAGAGCAAATCATCTATTTCGGTTTCTCATTTATTTATTCACGAGTATTGTTGATAAAAACTCTTATCGTCTGAGGTAATAATGTAAATAATCCAATAAATATGCAATTAAATCGATAAACTAGCACAGTTACCGTTGTAAATTGAATTGATTAAATGCTTTTGAATTATATAGCTGAATGCAAAAAAAAAGAAGAAAACAGGAAGTTGGCAGCAATGAAATATGAGGTGAGAAAAATGAGGGAAACGGGAAGAGAGTCATTAAATTATGTTCTATTCCTTATTCGATGAATGGTTTATTCTCAGGCCGCTCTATTATAAACGAGAAAATGATTAATAACTTTCATACGCAAAAATACCTTTGTTGTCTGATATAAACTTCTAATCAGCATTTACCTGTAACCTTATATTAAAACGATTTCCTCCTTTGATTAATTAGTGTTATTTAGTGTTATATATTTAGGCTCGTTTGAAAATCTTTTAAATTAGTTTAATTAGTTTCTAGGGAAGTATTCTATTATACTATGGAATAGAATGATTAAACAATATATAATAATGCTATTTGTTCATAAGAGACGAATGTATTATCGAACTATGGAATATACTGTTCACGTAGCAATACAATTTCATCGGCCGATGACTCTTTATGAGGCTTCATGTATGCTAAATTTCATAAAAAGCAGAACACATTCGCTCATATATGGTGCAATATTGTCGAAGCCCATATCAGCAACTTATTCCCNGATGGATTGAGAGAACAAAATGAGAAAATGGTCATGAATGCAATATCATATGACGATCACTATCGCAGTTTATATGTAAGCATCATTATCTGTGTATATATAATAAAACATAAAGGTGAGCAAATAAACGCGGAGATCATCTTGATAGCGATGAGTGAACTCTGCTCATTCACAATAAAACAAAACATATCAAGTTTCATAAATCGTTGCTCTATGTGAATGAACAAATATCAACAATGAGATATATGCAATTCGGGTTTTCTAATTTTTTTAATAGTCTTTTAAGAGTACTATATGTCAGTAAGAAATTTCAGAAAAGTCGGTGAGTTAATTCTGATCTGCTTTACGTTGGAACTCATTTGTTTATGAGTGCACTTATTATCGATGAGTTTTTCTTTGTATCAAATAGCAATAAATGATTAATGCCATCTAACTTTTTGCTAAATTATTTTTCAACATAATAGTCGAACAATAATCACAATAAATCGAATATAATCGATAAAATAACTTAAAAGTTCGCCGAAAAATTGAAGCAATTATAAACATTAACAAAAACAACCTGGAAATCACACAAAAGTCGCAAAAATCCCATATAAACAATGATGAAAAAAATGAAAATTAGAAAGAAAATGAAAAAACAAATTACATCAACAATAAAAAACAAAATCAAAGGAGTATAAAATCGTATAATATAACATGACATAATTAAACGCGCTAGTTAATTAGGTGAACCTCCGCTCGGTAGTCATTTTGCTAAACATGCAATATTGCTTGCTGATGAAACGATCAAGTCGACGCTTGATGAAAGGATTCTTAATAAACAAGCAAAATAGATTGACAACTCAATTAATAGTGACTTAACCAGTTAAATATGGCTCAAGTATGCGAATATAAACAGACAGCCATTAACCAGCACCTGCAAATATTACATAGGTAGCAATATATTTGCTAACACACCTAATTTTGAGATCTCATTCGTATAATACAAGCAACGGCAGTTTTTAGCAGCTAGATGAGGGGAACACTATTGCGGCTATTTGCTGAATCAATGTGTGATTATGCCAGGTGACTGATTGTACATCAGCTGTGCATTTATGCTTAAACAAGACTGTACCTCATCGCACAACTCATCTAACCTTATAGATGTGTTCCCAATATTGAATGTGTTGAGTGAATACTTTTTAGAATGAAGTGGGTGTTTTTAAAGAAATAAAAAAATTTTCCAACTGTTATTTCTTTAAATCGAAATATCGAACTATTCAAAAAACTATTGGTGAGAATGGAATAAATAACGTTTGGATAGGAATTGAAAATGAGTGGAAGAAATTATTGATCTTTTCGAATATGACCTGCTCCAAATTATGGCAGCTATCAACAAAATAGTGAAAGATATTTCATCGAGCGTTCTTCTTGTGATAGATCACTTATTTATATCAGTTATTACTTACTACNATTTGCCTACATGCATAATTATTTGTTTAGTTGCTCGGATTATTAATCAAAAGTGAGTATGGGCTTGTATTCTAGTGGAACATGTGTATTTTCCAACAAGCTACAACCTCTATAAGCCTTATTTCTGAGATCTACTTAACGAAGCACTATAGGACAATCTTATAGAAACTCTTACCGATTAACTGCAAATTTTAGTCGTTGCAAAACTCAAGTAAACATTTCAGCAATTGCATTGCTCATCGTCAAAGCGCTTGAACGTTCAGGATGGATTGCCAAAAAAAGCAAAAAAAAAGTGTATGCTGAACAGTAGAGAGCACCCAACGACCATTTATAGCACACACAGATGGAATTTGGAGAAGAGAACTACACAAGTTACGCGCAAAGAAGAGACATCGAGGAAAGCAAAGTGTGTTATCGAATCGCTCACTCGGTCGACGAGCGCCATAAGGATTTTGCCAACCGGCATTGTGCCAGCAGACAAGGTGACAACCCACGTGCTAAATTTGGATGAACGGCGTCATTGGACGTTGATGCCAGCCGCTCAACTGGTTTGCCATCTCCGAAAGTGACATCCATCTTTCCGCGTGAACACAAAACAGCATCTAATTCAAGCATTGACGAGCACGCAGATGCACTCAACGAAATCGAGCAAACAACGCAACATTAAAGTGTATTTAATCTTTGAGCCGTTCGCTTTGACCGCTAAGGGTTCAAAGATTTCACTTGTTTCACATCTGTTAATCCTCAAGAGCCGAAAATGACTGTAGTAGCGAGTAAGAGATCATAATTGTTTTAGCATTTCTTATTTAGATAAAAGATGAATATATGAAAAAAGGAATTCAAAACTCAAATATTGTGATATGTTCATTGCAAAATGATCGTATATCATCGAATCTATTCATTGAGTATTTTACGTTTATTTCATTTCAATTTTTTGCTTTATTCATCAAAAATTATATGAGTAAATTAGATTGAAGTGAAAATCGCTTAAGCTGATGATCGATGAAACTGCTGTAATTTAATCGTCACCTCACTCCGTTTCCATATTTTCACTACTTGTCAAAAAATACCCGTGGAATTTAATTTCGAAATTTGGCTCCACCAATTTCGCAATCCACTTATGTAATTTCGCAGTCCACCTATGTAATTATTGCATTATTTAGTATCGCATAACATAAGGTTTGTCGATTGAATCGTCTCCTTTTTTTCTAATGGAATAGCTTACGCATTCTATTGCGATTCTGATAGTAGATACTCGAAAGTCAATGTACTTTAAATACATCTCCATTCAAATGCTTCATAATGGAAATATATCACATTATTGATTATAGGTTCGATCTCTCTCAGTGTTGTTTTTGTTGAGTATTTTTTCTTCCATTATATGAACCACGAATCGTTTTTTTTCTTTTCTTTTCTTTTTTTCTTTCTTTTTATGCTATTATCAATTTGTAAACCTCTTATTCAACTCAAATATATGTTGGTGGCATTTTTTTTCTCTCTCATCGAATTGAATGCACTTTCACCATGGAGAATTTGTGTCTATAAATATATATTTTAGTTAGCATCGATTATCTAAACTATTGTGAAAAAATTCCTCGTATTATTTCCCGTACTTTTTGCAACGTTATATTATGGCGGTGTTATGTTTGTACGTTCATATATTATCATTTGACAAATATTTTCAACCAAAAATCTATCAAATCTAAGCCGATGAACTTTGTTATGAGTAATCCAATGAAAAGGGAAAGCGACTGCTATTGGCACTTCAATTTTAATGGGTCATCTTCTTTGTAAATTAACGACTGGGAGGCAATTTATATGCTAGCTTTGTTCTATAGCAAGTTGGATTTCTTCAAGAAATCAGTCCCCATGATTTGTACTTGACTAATCGAGTGATTAAAAAACATATATTATGCATTCAGCTAATGCTTTGAATATTAAAAGAATCAGTTGGTCATTCGACTGAAACATCAAAGTGTATTATTTATTTGTTACTCTCATTTCCATGATTTTCCTACATTAAAATATTTTCAGTTTATTTAATATTTGGCAAGGGGGAAATATGATTGCACATAATTCGTCCTTTCTAATGCCTAGGAAATTCATTGCGCTTAAAGTTCCCCTATTCATGCTTTTAATGACATTCAACGTTTTGCTTCTCAGAGCCGTCTTTAAACTTGATCAGATTATGAGAGTGAATAGAAAACTTCATAAAGGCCGGAAATCTTTTTTGTCCGACTGACCGATTGTGATCGGCAGGTGAGGTAAAATTTTATGTATTTCCCAATTTTTTCAATTTTCATGCATTTATTGGGAATTTGTCTTTTAAAGTCGCGCTATTTCGACTCGTATGTGCGCATATGTGCATATGCATGTATGTGGATATGTCTGTCTGCCTGCCTATCTCTTTTACTCTCGGATAGCACCTACCAGCGAACGACTGAAGACGAAGTTACGAGATTTAGTAATTTACCGTATCTAGTGGTTACCTTAAATATCGTTTCCATTGATCCATCAATTTGTGGAAACGATCAGCATACATTTCACGTGGGTCGTTTTTTATTTTATTTATTACATATCAAAGAAACGAATTTTTGTTGGTGAATAGGGGATCAGTTGAACTATGAGACGATCGTTGTGCACTTTTTATTATTTGTTGCCAGCAGCTAATGAAGATTTCTGATCGGATATGAAGAGCACTACAATTTGACATATGTATTCCGAATTCACCGCTTACGATGGGGAAGGTTAAATAAAATGTGAGATTCTTTCGTTTTTTTTCGGCAGGTACGAAACTCACACTCATCTTGTTATTTTCCGTTTTTAATCATCGGCAAGAGCTCAGGGCTAGACTAAGCAATAATCCAATTCACCTGTGAAACTTTTGAGTATTCATCATCAACCATCCACCTAACGAATCGACAAATATGCAGCGTTCTTATCGACACGAATAGTTTCATTTTACAGGATGCCCAGTAGAAGAAGTTGAAAATTTGCCTTAGCTTCAAATCACTCTAAATGCAAATTCAGAAGTCGAATTTCATGAGGCGAAATGTTTGATATGGCTCCAAGTCATCATCGATGTAATTTGTATGGAATTTAATGAGAATAGGAAAATGCTTTCGAAAATCTCAAAAATTTTAAAATCTTCAAATTTGAATTGCGCTCAAGACAACACTTGTTTCAGTAAGATAGTTGAATATAACAAATGCACTCGATCTCCCTACACTTCAATGCCTTTCTAATTGAAATTTTCGATCATTTATTGAATGTTTATAGCCAGTAACATTCGATAAAGCTTTAAATAATCTATGATGCTTATGTGCGAACTACACAAAGGTTGTAATCAGTTATGTATGATCAGCTAACTTCACTGATGCGCTTATTGTCAGTTGAAATATTTCATCTTTTTTTTTTGTCTTTAAGTGCATAATACTGTCTATTCTTTATTGCGAGGTAAAGATGCGTTTTTATCGAATTATCAGTGCATCCGAGTGGACATCCTATGCGTTATCCACTCTGCGCACATATAAATGAAAACGGAAGTTTACCCGCTAGATAGAGTTAAATTAACCCATGGGTATACGATAATTATACCGATCTTGGAAAGGATTAGTCTCTATTACCGTACTTTACTGTATCACAAGTCCTATCGAATCTTTAGGATACATTCACATCGACTATTATACGCAATAAAATATCGCCATTCGATTAGAAAAGTTTTAGTGCATAATTTTTTACAGTTATTTGAATGCAGTAATCATTATAAAAAAAATTCAGGTAACAAAAACTTCATTCGCAAACCAAAGGTTAGAGAGCGTTTTTCTCTCTGCCTTAACCACGTTCAACCAATCGTCCATTGCGATCAGAGGAAGATGGGATAGGCAAGGGGGCGGATTGTCTTAGCGCTGTGCTTGTTATGGCGGACGCGTCGTTGGTCTTTTACCGCAGATCAATACGCCCGACATTTATAAAGGAACTGGTTGACGGCCCCGGCATAACAGCGTAAACCCGCAGAAGCGTCATTCGATGAGGCATCGACGCCGCCAACGAGCAATAATTTTTGGATGCCCCGGAACCGATCGGCCGGGGCAGCAGCAGAACTCAAGGTTTGCAGGCGTCGTCCAGGCTTCTTCAAGCTATTCTGCGCTTCAAACAAAGGTCAAAAGAACAACATCAAATCATCGAGAATAATTTTAGTTCGATTTTCGAAGTTTCTCGAAGAATGTTCGTATTCATTTTAGTATGTGCAGCCTTGCGAACGTCCGAATAGTGCACTCAGGAAGAGTTTAGGCGAAGAGACTCGTCTGTAGGTAGATTCGCTTGGTATAATATGTCCTTTCTTTTAGATTATTGGTTTTCCTGGTGAAAAAACGTTATTGAAAAAACATTCTTCTGATACGTTAGTGCAATTTCTGATTTTCGCTTTTTTTGAGATACCTCTTTTTGCCAATATTATTTGGCTATAAACTCGCTAGTAATTTTTACTTACTTAAAAGAAGTTGTGTTTTGGAAGATTGGATTAGGGATATTGGCGTATTTTCCAAATTGCAGAATGCCACTGGAGCATTTTAAACGTCACAAGGAAGGAAGTTTGGCGTATAAGGTTGTTGTCATAAAATCACACCTCCCTATAAGGCGGCGCAGTTATTCATAAGTTCCCGCAGCATTACATTTCTGCGGATAACGGGATGTCACTGAGTAAAATACCGACGTTTACCTATTGTTTTGATGGGTAGTAGTTGCACAAGCTCAGCATGAATGTCTCAAAGGCGTCAACCCCAAATACGAGGGTGTGGGAACGTAGGAAAAGTGAAAGATAAGAAAGAAAAACGAAACCTACGGGCGTTCTCACCGTACACCCCAAGTTTCACAGGTGCATTGTTCATATATTCGATGTATTGAAGCGAGTGTCCAGATAATAAAGTGTATCTGAAAATTCCTTCAACAGTACTGATGTATCACTGAGAATTCTGTAGGTCAGTAGAATGTGTCGGAAAATAGCTAAGGTGCCTAGGTTAGTAACTTCATATGCTCAACGAATCTTATTTCCAAAAAGTGGAGGGTGCCGTTGATTGTAGTGAATGTAGAACATTGCAAGAAGAGTGGAGAAGGGGGTACTGGAAGAACAGATAGATTATTCAACGTCGAAAAAGCATTTCATTTTTTCGGTGTTAACGAGAATGGAACGGGAGGTTCGGGGTGTTCGGTAGTATAGTGGTGAGTACCCGCGCCTTTCACGTGCGGGACCAGGGTTCGATTCCAGGCCGGGGAGGTCGAGTTTTCTTGCTTGCGTAATAAAATTGTGCACATGCTTACTCCTCTTGACCGTTTCTGCAAGTAGTATTTGCATATCGGAAGCATAAGGTTCATCCAAAATGATCAAATGAAGTATCATTCAATAAATCATTAGTTATTCATATCATTCACCTACTGCACGAGCAATGCTATCTATAGTGGATCAAATCGCATACGGCATGAATAGTGGAGAGTGATTCTGTATAAAGTTATTTCGACATTTTGTATGAATTTATCTTATCAATCTTCATTCCCGATTAACTCTCAAATGAGTAAAATAAAAGTCGTTCTCATTAGGAAACTTTTATTGTGTCAAAAATAAAGAAAACATAATCAACATATGAGGTGCAACTGCTCAATTGAAATGAAATATGAGATTATAGCGATAATATAATGCAAAAATTAAAATATGTGAATATATAGAAAACCTATAGAATAGTGAACGAATAAAAAACTTGGAAAACATTTGCGAAGCAAGTTTTCATTAATGGAGATCGGTGATTTTATGCAGATTCATCAAACGTAGACGATTTATGAAGAAGGGTACATTTCCTTACCTCAGCAATGAATGGGTTTGGTTCATTCCATAAAGAAGAGAGGTGAAACAAGATCTTCTTCGGCGGTTTGAGATGAATGAAAACAGCTCATCGAATTTGACAGCTGAGAAAGCATTTACTGTTTTATAGCACAGAACTATGTTAAAAAGCGTTCGTTGATGTCTTTACTGATTGCCCTCAAAACATTTTGATACGCGATTTCTCTTCAGAACTCTCCAAGTGAGCCATGACTAAAGTACAATAGGATAAAGTAAATCCACATATTTGCACTGTAGAAGTAAATATGGTAACTAATACTCAATTTGTAGTGCTTAGTACAGTAAGCGATAGTACATTATAAATGATTTGCAGTAGAGTTCCGAAATTTGGTGCTGTAGAGATCTGAGTTTACCATTTGCAACTGTGAAAACCTTTACAGTAATTCCGTGGAGTGTTGATCCAACCGAAGATGTGCATATATTTTCGCGTTCAGATTACGAATATCAGTTTTGTCGGGTGATAAAGTTGACTGCCTGAATGTAGAAGGTACTCAAAGTGAAAAGTACTGTACATTACACAGGGTTTTTACCATGAAACACCCAGCTGCAATCTTTCCGATGAGGCATTTAAAGTTGATAGAAAATAGAAATGCCCTCTAAATATTACAAATATCATAACAAACAAAAGGAACCACAATCCATATGCCTTTGACAATTCAACCCTGCGACACTGATTCAAAGGACCCTCTTAGTAAGAAATCATTCAATACACCTCATACACTTTCCGGTTTTGGAGTAGCACTTTGTGAAAGACGACTCCAAACGCCTTTGCACAGTCGATGTCAATCACTTCATTCTGAATTCCACCATTCATAGGGTTGATCCAGTCCGCAGCGGATGAATCAACTAAGCTATAGTAGATTGCGAGGTAAGAGTCCAAAGGGATCAGGTTCATTAGATTTTGACTAAGGAAGTGTTCGAGAAGAGAGTATTCGACGATGATCTTTCTATCATTTCAAAGACTGATGACGTTCGATTAATGATACACTAATCAATCACTGAGACTGTCGGCTGTTTTTCAGGAAGTCAGGAAATGACTGCAATTTTCCAAAGAGCAGAGAACATGCAACACGATTGAGTTCGTTCGACAATAACACAGAGGATAAGAAATCGCTATTGAGGTGCGTTTAGTGGAACAAGATCGTGTCTAATCAATGAATGTGAAATTTTATCATCAAGTTTTACGTTTTCTTTCTAGATCGGACCAATGCTCCTTCTTTATATGAGTGAATTTGGCATCTCATAACGAACTGAGCTATTATGTTTATCGTTTGGCTTGAAAGTAATGAAGAAAAAGTCTACAACAAGTTCACTTTTAGCAGAGTCATCTAAGATACTAAGTAAACAGTACATAATCCACTAAGTAAACAACTCAAGAGTACCTACACAGTAGGAACTGTTCAATTTTTCATTCATTGACTCAAGAAACCGCATTGCATTTACGAAACATATAAGCAGGTTTTGAGTACTTGCTAAAGGAGAAGTACGATATCATTCCATTCATAGAAAACATTTTTCCATAATTAAGTGCCGTAAATAATCGAGTATCTCTGAGTATTCCGCACTACTTTGCCGTATAGCATATAAAAGACGTCAGCGCTTGAAAAGATAAAGCAAATTTTTAGAAGAAAAGAGGTGAACATCTTGGAGAAGATGATGGTTTTTACAGACCTCTCTTCGAAACTTTTATGCCAACCTATGAATCGAAATATCTGTTTACACAGTTAATACCTTTTCTGTACTTCCAAGATATCACTTCCCTGAACTCTAGGTTTTGGTGCATTTAAATAGCAAAATTTGCGATATTTAGCTGTTAAACACGGTTTGGTCGAAATCTTGGTTCTAAAGTGTTTCATTTTGCGTCTCTTTTGAATTCAAAAAAGAGCGTTCAAAGCTTGCCACATTTTAAACGCTGAGATAACGGGTCATTTCATAGGGGATGACGGGTCGAATTAATTGTATGAGATGTTGGAGTTTTTTTCGGATTTATTCGTAGGAAGGTAGGCGCAAGATCTGTACTGTTTCACTAAGATTTATGAACTACACTTATTAGTAACAAGTAATTAAAAGTAGAACTTAACAGTAAGGTTTTTCTTACAATACTGCTATTGAATATTATTATTTCAAAACTGTAGAGAAGTCGCTCCTCTTTACTCATCTCCCCTATCCTTTTACGCGTATTTATAGTAAGAAATATTGTTGCGTTTTATAAATTTACCGAAAAACATCGAAAAATTTTTAGCAAAAGTGTATGATGATCATTTGGTATATGTTGAGGTCTCATGTGTAGTAATTTCGATCTGCGAATTATTGAAGTTGGACTTAGGAGATTCGGTAAAGAAAGCGTACCTCCTCTATTCTTTTTCATACTCGCACATCAACTTCAAAAACGACTGTAGATATTAAAGGTAGAAAAAATTTATGTGTAAACATTCTAAATCGGTTGCATTATCATTTACACTTATTGTGCTATAGAATAAACCAGTCAGTTGTAGAATCTTTTTTCATCAGTTTTTCCTCAACCCCAATTAAAAGCCGTTGTGCACATAGCTATCAGTTGCAGTAGAAACCGTATATGATATTGTCGGGCATAATTTTACTTGTCAAACTACAAGCACTTGAGACAAACTTTCATAAAACATTGTGTTGCGTAAAATTAGATAGATTCGATCCCAATGCGATAGATGACCTCTTTTGTTAATGCATTTTTCATGCATTTTTTTCATGTCAAACTCCTTGTTCAGTTATGCATTTGTCGTCGTTTCCTTACTTTCATCATTGTGAATACGTCTATACCTGCTATCTCCATTTATCTCATACTTTTTTTTCATAACTCACTCATTGTTAAATGGAACTTCGATTGTCACACTAACTGTGCGCCGCTTTGTTTCAGTTTTCTTTGTTCCCACATAAATAAACGTTATGCTACTACTAGAAAACCGATGTGAGCGATCGGATTGCATTAAGATATGAAGATATTATTTTGCTTTATTTTCGTTGATAGTCTATGAAATTGGTTAGTTAGGTGAACGCCATTCAAAAACCGCGTGTCGTGCCACGCCTGCACCTGGTGCGCTTCACTTTTTTTCATCGAATAGCACGTGGGTCGTTCAGAGAGATCATAAAGCAGAAAAACTTTTTGTTCATACCGCATTCTTTCGCAGCCTTCCGCACTTCCATTTAAATGGTTTATGTCATACTGTTTTACGGCCTTTTTTCAACTTTTTTAAGGGCTTTGTTTTGTTTCTTATCATCTTTTTTATTCATTCACCGACGTTAAGAACTTTCCAGCCTTCTTCACTTCTCCGTAACACTTCACTCCTTTTCTTCGTTATTTCCTCTAAATTTTCGATTCTTGTTTCACTTTTCCAATCTTTTTCTAGATTTTCAAATCTTGTCGCAAATAAATGCGGCAGAAAATAAATGAGGGCGCTTTTCACGCTAGGGAAAGGTAAGGGCAAAGGCAAAGGCAGAGGCAAGGCAAAGGCGAAGGGGGCCCATAGCCATGAGATGGATAATTAAATACAGTTATCTGGAATGACAACAAGGGAAGGAGACGTAGAATCCTCTCACAACAATGTTTTATGTTTCCATTCCCATCATATCTCCAGCGAAATCTTCTTAGCTATTTCGCCTTAATTTTGTTGTTTCATTCGCGAATTCACGCGACACTCCCGAGGCGACGATCCTTACACCCAATGATGACTGGTTCGAAGGGCATCAGGTCGACGTGTTGCTGAAGGTTTTCTGCTGGTGCCGGTTCCTCTGTGCTTTCCTTGACGAAAATAACTGACGGGTAGGGTGTCTCGTTTTTCTTGCGAAGTTTCTTCACCACGGCCATACACTTGACTGCTGCAAAAGCAATTATTACGGATACCGCGACGATCGCAATAAGGATGAATAAAACTACCCAATACTGGAAATCCTCAAAGATGCGTTGAATGTTGTTGTTAGCCTCTTCTGCAAGCGTTTCAATTTCGTTCCCGAAGTCAGAGAGCTGTGGTGCTATCAGAGAACAATGATGGTTTTGCTCTTAAGCTCCAACGAGCACTTCGCGATTTGGGCAGATCGATCTGCGCTTGAACTTGCTGCATTAATGTGTCTTGAAGGGTGCCGGACAAGAACACGAGTTCGTCCTCAATTTGCCCACCGTGGGCTTCTTCGCTACTGCTTTCAATGATTCCATTATGAGAAAACACAGTTTGTCGCCTTCTCGTACTGCAGACACGTCGTCCCT
>JAAVTS010001905.1:20743-38029 GCA_022845575.1 Baylisascaris ailuri
GTGATCTGGAAACAACTAATAGTTTCCACTCGTTTCGGTTTTCTTTCGAAAACGCTTATTCTTGTCGTCGTAAGATGGGTGAACCGTTCTACTGTACAGTTCTGAATTTTTGGAATTGGTAGGTGTATACCCTGAGTTCCACTGGTTGCGGCGCTCCCAACGACAGAAGTTAGTAGCCCCGAGATAAGGAGGCAGGGCAGTAGGTAAGAGGGTAAAGGATGCTTTCGCTTTGTGATCGGTTCATCGGACGTGTCTCCGATAACAGTCGTAGAAATTGCTGTTGCTGCCGTTGTTGTTGTTGCATCTGCTTTGGCTCGAATTTCGAGTGCGAAGAGACTATTGACTATTCTTTGTACCCTCTTACCGTTTGAAAGACGAATGGTTGCTGCTCTCACCTTCGACGGTTTGGGATGTAGGGCTTCGATAATTTCGAGCGGCCAGGTGCCTCGAGGACATGGTGACTCGTTGAGCAGCACTATTTCGTTGACATCAGGGCATCTCTTTTCAGCCCTGAATGGTTGCTTATGAGTTGTTTGATATCGTTCCGTCAAGATCATAAGATATTCTTCTCGCCATATCGTCCAAAAGTAATCGAGTTTTCCTGTCGTTTCTTCCCAGTATTTCAAAAGTCTTTCGTGAATGTTGTTAGGGTCTCGATATGTTGGATCTTGCGCATCATTTTCCAGGCTTCTGAATACTCCTGGTGAGGAATTACCGTGTGGCAGCAGAAAATCGACTGGTCGTAGAATTGTCACATTCTCCGATCAGAGGGGAGTAATTGGACGGCTATTTACCACTGCTTCAATATCTGTTGTCGGTGTTTGAAGTTCTTCTTGCGTCAGCCTTTTACGTCCAATTGTCTTCTTCATACTGTTTTTCACGAGACCGACCATTCTCTCATAGATACCACCTTGCCATGGTGCAAGTGGAGTAATGAATGACCACTGAATGTTGTGTGCAGCGCAGTGATCGAGAATTGCGTTGTCCATCTGGTGGATTTTAGATACAGACGTGAGCATAGATCGAGCCCAGACGAATTGTTTGCCGTTGTCCGACAGCATTCTATTTGGAAGTACTCTTCTCGAAACAAAGCGATGCAAACACTGAATGAAACCTTGCCCGGATAGGTCAGATGCGACTTCGAGATGTGCAGCTCTAGTCGAGAAACAAGTGAATAGACAAATCCACCGTTTTGTGCCATCCTTTTCATTGGAACGTACCGTGAACGGTCCTATATAATCGACACCTGTGTTTTCGAAAGGAGGATGCTTAGATACTCGTTACGGCGGATAAAGTGGCATTCGAGGCATCTGAAAGGGCTTCGACTTCCATCGTCGACAATGAAAACAGTTGTTTAGAGCTCGTTTTGTGGCCTGACGACCACGAGGGATCCAGTATGCCTCACGCATCTTCGCAAGAACGGAAGAGATTCCAGCATGCAAAAGTTCCTCATGGATGTGCAAAATAAGCAATTNGCGCAGTGATCGAGAATTGCGTTGTCCATCTGGTGGATTTTAGATACAGACGTGAGCATAGATCGAGCCCAGACGAATTGTTTGCCGTTGTCCGACAGCATTCTATTTGGAAGTACTCTTCTCGAAACAAAGCGATGCAAACACTGAATGAAACCTTGCCCGGATAGGTCAGATGCGACTTCGAGATGTGCAGCTCTAGTCGAGAAACAAGTGAATAGACAAATCCACCGTTTTGTGCCATCCTTTTCATTGGAACGTACCGTGAACGGTCCTATATAATCGACACCTGTGTTTTCGAAAGGAGGATGCTTAGATACTCGTTCCGGCGGATAAGGTGGCATTCGAAGCATCTGAAAGGGCTTCGACTTCCATCGTCGACAATGAAAACAGTTGTTTAGAGCTCGTTTTGTGGCCTGACGACCACGAGGGATCCAGTATGCCTCACGCATCTTCGCAAGAACGGAAGAGATTCCAGCATGCAAAAGTTCCTCATGGATNTCTCACGCATCTTCGCAAGAGCCGAAGGGGTTCCAGCATGCAAAAGTTCCTCATGGATGTGCAAAATAAGCAATTGAGTTATGCGATTGTTTGCAGGCAGGTAGATTAATAGCGGTGATGAAGCATATTTCATTCTACCTTCGCACTTCCACAAGCCATCATTCTTGAGGTTAGCGTTCCACTTTTCTTTCTCTTGCAGACGACTGTTCTCTCTTGGAGCTTGCTTCACCAGCAGTTCTTCAGCTCGAGACATTTCGATGCCCTTTAACGGTCCCTTTTCAGGACATTTTCCTCTGAAGCAGGCTACTGCTCGCAATAGCCATGCTGTCGTTCGCAGCAGACGAGACCATTTGCTGAAACGCGTGACGTTGATAATAGTCGATGAACGATCGTGTATTTCACACGACATGTGTATATTTGCTGTTGTTGTTTCTGTTTCCAAGTGGTCTTCTCGACTGCCATCGTCTTCTGAGCCAGCAGTGTTATTTACCAATTGTGGCCAATGGTTAATAGACTGGAGAAGCCAGTGTGGTCCACGCCACCATAATTTGTTTTTCGTGAGATCGCTGACGTCACTCCCCCTATAGGAACATCGGCCGGATTGGAATGCGAAGGAACGTATTCAACTCTGGCATCCGTTCTCCGAATTTCTCTCAGCCGATTTTCTACGAACCGATCTTTCTGATGTGCGTCCTTGCAGCGAATTCGTTGTAAAGTGCACTGACTGTCGGTCCAAATATACTTGTCGACGTTTTCCAACTGCAGCTGCTGTGATGTGTATTCAAGCAGCCTCGTTCCGATAAGAACACCCATAAGTTCCAGACGCGGAATGGTGGATCCTTTCAGTGGAGCAAGTCGAGTTTTTCATATTAGCACACGACATTCAACTTCTGAGTTCGTTTCTGTTGGAATGTAAACGGCTGAAGCGTACGCTGTCTTCGATGCATCCGCGAAACAGTGAAGTTGCAGTGCAGCATGACCTTTTATGACGAATCGTGGTACTTCACTTGTGCGGTGACTCCATTCGCCACATATACTGTTAATCTGCTCGGTTATATTTTCGGACAACCTCTCGTCCCACTTCTGATTCTTTCTCCACAGATCTTGCAGAATTATTTTCAATCGAGTGAACAGTGGAGAGATATGTCCTGTAGGATCGTATTGAGCAGCGATATAGGACAGCAGTTGCCGCTTGGTCATTATTAGCTGCTTTGGTGGGGTCACCTTCCACTGAATATAGTCTGCTGTAGTATCCCAACGCACTCCTAGCAGTTTCATGTTAGCTATTCCGTGACGATCCTTTTCCGGAATTGTTTCTTTGAAGGTCGCATCGTTGCTCAGAAATTCACGAATATTCATTTGTGCGCTTTCGAATAGTTTCTTTATGCCTTCGAACTTATCGAGAGCCTCCTTCGTCGTACATGCACTGATCAGTACGTTATCCACATAAATGTTCTTCCAAATTTCTCCAGCTAACGCTACGTCATCGTACGAATCCAGGTGCGTTTTGATTGCTGCTGCGAGGAGGAAGGGACTTGCGTTAAGTCCAAACAGGACTCTCGCAAAAAAGGTTGCTGTGAGATGGCGGTGAGTTGGTATCAGACAGCCATAGAAAGCGAGTCGCATCTCGGTCTGGTTTATTGAGAGCCACTTGTAGAAACGCTTTCTCTAAATCTCGTATGATAGGCATTGAGCGGAATCGAAGCAGTAGACCACCTAAGTTCGGGAGTAAAACCGGTCCTCTCATAATTGCTTCGTTGATGCTTTCAGTACCTCTCGATTTGGAAGAACCGTCGAAAACTACACGAATCTTTGTAGTCGTCTTATGGGGGTTAATTACTACTTGATGTGGCAGATAGTGGACAATGTTGGAAGCGGGTTTTGGTTCCTCCCTAGGCACTTCTTCGATGATTCCACAGTCTTTCTGCTGAGAGAAGATTGCGTCATATTTTTCGAGAAGCTCGCGATTGTTCTGTAGACGCTTCCAAGTCGAAAGTAATCGACCAAATGCTAGGCCAAAATTCAGTGGAATCTGTGGAACAGAGTCTCTGAATGGGAGGCTCACTGAATAGTGACCGTCGATTGTCTTCGCCGTTCCTTGAACATATCCATTGCTAGTTGGTTTTCGTACTCGGTTGTGGATCTCGAATACCAAGTAGCTCCAAATTCCAGTAGTTGGAGATCTGCTCGATTCAGTTGGGGGAATGCTCGATTGCAAATTCCATTTCTTCCTGAGCGTCTTCTGTCATTTGTTCTTCAATACATACCGCCGCCGGGGCTACTTCATTCCTTTCCACCTGTTTGGACGATAAAATATAGCCAACTTTAGTGGAAATTAATTCGTAGCCGCATTTTTCACGGCAGCTCTGATGGCTTCAGGTCACCAAAGTGTGCTTCAATGTTGTTAGCGACAACTTCTAGGTTGCTAGTAATTCGCTTGATTGTGCTTATTCTGACAGCCTTGCGGGTACCGTTTTGAAGTTTAACGGAAATAACAGCTCGATTTGGCTGAATAATTTGCGGCGCACTATCACCGAAAGCGCTTATGCTCAGCTTTTGTGGTGTTGTGCTCAGCCGCAGCCGATTCGCTAAACGCGTTGTTATGTACGACTTTTGACTGCCCGAGTCAAAAGACTTTAAAGCACTTGTTCGACAGTTTGCTTTCTGAGGGTTGGAGACCACTATTTCTTTACAGAATAGCAGTGCTTTATTTCCAGCTGCCATATTTGCAGCAATCACTTCTTCAGGGTTGGTCTTTACCACTTTCCCCTTTTTTCCTGCGATTTGCATCTCTCTATGCAAAGAAGTGAATTGTGATTGGGATTTTGGCAGTAGTAGCAGTGCTGCGTTGCTTTGCAATTTTGTAGTGCATGTCCCCTTTTCAAACATCTTGTGCACAATTGAAGTTTATTCGCTCGCTGGATTCTTTTTTCTGTTGTGTTGTACGAAGGGCAGTTACGATTCCAATGTGATTCACCGCAGAATGCACATGGCTTTGACGGCTTCTTTTCTTGTTTTTGCTGAGCGAGAAGCGAAGATGTTTTGATTTGCGGCCCTTTCGGCATGCAACGTATNTGGTTCGGCACGCTACGTGTTTTTATTTGCTGCGTTTGCTGATAGGATTGTATGTATAACAAATCCGCTGTCATTAATTCCTGAAATTTCGCCCGTAATTTTCCTAATTCCATCCTGGGTCTAGCGCCTTATATTCGCTTATTCGTCTTCTTATTCGCTGCGAAAGTTTCTGCTCAATTGTAAATGCCAGCAAAGTTGAGTCAAGATTTTCACCCGCTTGTTCAAGCTGCCTTAGTATTCTTTCGAGTGCCTGTATTGTTGGCACGGGTTGTGACCCATTGTCTCTAGGCAGATTTTGCAACTCGGTGTGTAAACTGGCTGTTATTACGGCTGGGTTTCCGTAATTTAATTTTAGCGCAGTTACCACCATATCAAAACTGCTTTCCGTTATAGTATAGCCCTGAGCAACGGTTGCTGCTGGGCCTTCAAGTAGGGAAAGCAGGTAATTTAAGCGCTGCACTCTCGGCAAGTGGCCAACAGCAGAATTAAATGTTTCCCAGAATCCAGTCCACTCTTTAGGGTTTCCAGAAAATTTTCTGAGTTGGATCTGGGGCAAAGCAGCGTGGTTGCTTACAGGTTCTGGAGGTGAAGGAGCAGAGATTGCTTGTAAGTTTGAGGACACTTGCGTCAATAGCGCGGTGGGTGACGAAGCCGAAGACTGTAAAGTCTTCAGAACGTCAGTGGTATTAGAGGTCCTAGCGTTTAGTTGATCGGCAATGGTCTTAGCTTGCTCACATAGATAGAGAAAGCTATTTGGCGAAGTGACGTAATCTTCGTACGCCTTACTCTCCTCTTCTGTTGGTGGCGGATCACTTAGATTGTCCAAAAATTCAAGCCACTTTTCGTGCTTATTCTCAATTTGCGAAATGAGATGCGTTACAGTTTTCAAGCAATGGCACAGGCAATCTCTACGTTTTATAAGAGCCGTAATTTGAGAAAAACTTTCCTGGGATATATTGATGTCCTCCTCAGTTGGTGGGATCCGTCCGACGATCGTTTTTAGCTCTTGGACCATAGGCTCCAGCCCGGCTTTCATACGAGGGGCCATTGTGCAGTGAATATGTCCAGCAGAATCCGAAGATTTGGAGAATGCGAAGGAAAATAAATCCGTCGATCCTGCCTGGGTCGCCAAATTCTGTCGCAAATAAATGCGGCAGAAAATAAATGAGGGCGCTTTTCACGCTAGGGAAAGGTAAGAGCAAAGGCAAAGACGAAGGTGTCCCATAGCCATGAGATGGATAATTAAATACAGTCATCTGGAATGACAACAAGGGGAGGAGACGTAGAATCCTCTCACAACAATGTGGGGATTCTATGTTTCCATTCCCATCATATCTCCAGCGAAATCTTCTTAGCTATTTCGCTGGAATTTTGTTGTCCTTCGCGAATTCACGCGACAAATCTGGCTTCATAACTCTGTTTCTGCAACTATAAACTTTACTTACCCGAAAAGTTTATCATTTTATACGCTTGACTTGGCAAATCTTATCCGGTATGCCAGTATCGCTTTTCGACACTACATCCGGCGCATTTGCTTTGGGTCTGACGTTAATGTCTTCCCAGACTCTTTCGGATAATTCATGTGAGTTTTTTGTTTTCAGGATATCATCTGTGCCCATCAGGATAGTGCATTTTTTCCCATCGCATTTAGAGCAACAATGTCTGCAAGAAAGTAAGTTTTAACTGTACTTCCATTCGTTCCACTCCTGCTATTCAGGAAATTTCAATTCTGCAGACTAGAAAGAGAGTCCCTATGAAAACTTCTTAATTCGGAAGAGGGCCCCAATTTATAGAGAGAACTTTACCGGCACATAACTATGTTCAGGAGTTTATGGCAGTACTTAAAAATAGCAATTTTCGATGTATAAGTTATTCGTATTCCTACTCTTCACTCTTATTTGAGGTGGATTATGTTCATCACAGTGGTGTACGTTACCAGGCTTTTCAACAGTTTGTTTGAGACGCATTTACATATTCGATAAAACTGGAACCTTCCTATATATCGAGTTCAAGGAGAAGAGAAAGCTGATACTTAGTGCTGCCATAAAACAGTTGCTCTTCAAGGCGTGCCGCAACACCTTCGCGTCGATGTGCGAAACGGCTTGACGATAAGGAGGCCGTTGAAGTGGTATGTCGGATCTGCCCATATTCTGGGAGTGATCCATGCGCTGTGGTTCTAGACGAAGAGCATGTCAAGCTTGTACCACCTCCTGTGATAACGCAAAGAAATGGATTACCTGCGGTAAGATGCGATGCAAGACCTCTTTTTTTTAATATCATCATAGAGTCTTAATCTAGCTCTTTCTTGATTCAGTTCGTTTTCGAGTGAGCAACTTGCTTAACGTCGGAAAACAAATGTTCATTTTTTAAAGCTATACTTAAGCAAGGGAAGCAATGTAGCATTTTTCGATGTTGAGCAATAAAAAAAAAAAATATTTGTTGCAAAATTATAAGCCTCCCGAATATCTAAAAAACTTCTTCGTGGTATTTCGAGTGTAAGATTTAAGAAAGCGGTGTTTGACAAAATATAGCTTAGCCACACTGAAAGAAGATAAGTTAGCTAACAAAGATAGATCATAAAGTTGAGGAAGTTTTATGAAGAAATCACTTATCGCAACAACTCGAGCTGTGCATGTTTAACTGAAGCAATCCTTTTGCAATGGATTTTGAGAGGACTGTTGTTGCAAATGCAAAGAGCACTAAATACGTTTTATTCGAATTGATGGACTAATCTAAGAGCATTATGTTCATTAAGTTTCGTCGATAGAAACTATAGAAATTGCCAGAACAACTTTAGAAGATAAGTTGGACTTGTGCACAGTTTCTGAAACATGGCCCACTAGTTTTTTGCTTCCTGAAGCAGCGATGAGCACGATATCTCAAGTGGTGGTTCAAGAATTTTATGGTTTTGTTACCACAGCAAGAATTTCGTCGAAGTGGGATTTTGTGACTAAAAGCATGCTGAAATGTGCTGAACAACATCGGACCAATTCCAGAAGCTTCAGGCATTACTGTTTCTTCTTAAAGCATATGGGGTTCTTCATTGTTATTGTTTATTTGCATCCCAATGTATTGCTTATATTAATGAATATCTGAATGTAATATCTCACCTCATTTCAGCAGGAAACAGTGTATAAGTTCTCATATGTCTTCGATGAGAGCGATAGTCAACGAGTTGTTTTCGAGCGATCGGCCGTTGATTTGATTGAAAATCTCGTTCGTGGCAGGAATTCACTTCTCTTCACTTACGGTGTCACTGGTAGTGGAAAAACCTATACGATGACGGGCAACACTACGGTATTTTGCCATTTGATGCATCTGCTTATATACTCACAAAACTTTATCGTCGAAGATTATGCAATAATCAGTGTGTAACAAATGAAGCGTTGTATCAAAGGTATAAAATCGAAGGCATCAGAACGACGGTTCTATTTACTTGCATTGATGCGTAAAATTATATCTTAACTAAGCGGATTTTTCTGGTGGATGAAACCTTGGATTGTTAAGCAGTTTTATGTGTCCTTCACCGATTTAATGCCGAAAAAACATTGGAATAACGACGCATAGGTATGTTCATTTATGTTGACATGGTTGTTTTAAATGTGGATGCTTATCTAGTCAGTTGTATTGTACTTCCCGTTTCCATAAATCCGATAGGTTTTTTTTTCTCACGAATCCGCAAATGGACGAATGATGAAATGATGAGAGGCTTGAGAAAGCATTAATTTTTGAAGCGATTTTCATATGAATGTATTGTTTAAGGAGGCATCAACTGGAATTCTGCCCCGAACATTGGATGTGATCTTCAATTCGTTGCCTAATCGTGTGGATAGATGTGTATTCTGTCCAGATGGTCGTAACGGCTTTGATGTACGAAGTGAGTTGGAGGCAGCACTGGCTAGGAGAAGGCTTGAAATTAATCGCTCGAGCAGTATCGAACTGACAAATCGCTATGTCGAACACAAACGCGTATCGCTTTAACTATGTTCTTGTGTTTTTCTTTCCGCTTCTGCAACAATTTGCATTTGCAGAGTGCACTTCGAAGTGTTAGCACCTCCGGGATACTTAAAGTGCATAAAAACTTACATGATTTTTGAGATTAGTACGATTTGTGATTCACAATCAACAGGATATCACAGGCAACGCTTTGATAAAATTTTGCATAGATGATAGGTTATATTGAAGTGCGGGTGTATTATTGGGGATATTTCAACACTTATTTCGATATCGTTTGTTCAGTTAACTATTTGTTGAGTTGGATTGCATGAATATATGTCGTTACATTATTTGTGGAACGTTTTTATGATAACTCCCATAGGACATTCCGGCATTCACTGATAATACACAACGGAATGCTAATTTCAAGTGTTATTGTCTGTGCATTTTTGTGAACATCTGTTTATTATCTATTTGGCTACAGATGAAAACATCTATTTGGCTGAGTGGTTAGGCTGGATTACATTTAGTGCAAATATCATCGTTATCAGTAGAAAATAAAATAAATGGTTTAATACATCTTTCGATTGTTTTTTTAAATTGTTATCGGAGTGAGGTTTCTAAATTTCTCATGCATTGGAATCGGTTATTTTTTATTATAAAAGGCATCAACAAGGAAGGTGAATGAATTAGTGGATACGAACGTATAAGCGGCTAACGGGTTGGATACGGTTTATAAATGAATTGCGAATTATGTTTATTAAGGAATAGAGGTATTGTCTTTGTCTGAGAAGTAAGTGACAGCACATTCTGATATTAAAAGGTAGCAAACGAAGGAGATGGTTATGGCTTTTTCTTGTCCATTTGGGAGCTATGTACCCGCGGTTGTTTTGCTATAACCACATCCATTAAGGCCATCCTCGTCATCCCAATTTGTTTATCTCTGTTCTCTACAAAATCTCACCATTGAGATCACTCTTTCTTTCAATCATAAATAAAAGCGCCGCATTTAATTTGAAGGTGAGCGGTGCGAATGACAATATGCTATGCGCTGTGTTCGTTTCATATGTTGAAGTCTACAACGACGTATGCTACGACCTTCTCGATGAGCCAGTGGTTGGACGTGATGGCACACGGTGAGGAGAACCGTCGCTTTAAATTTATGCTTGTTTTCTTCTTTGTTAAAATATATTGCAAGGATTTGCATATATTTTCAGCCAACGGAACAGACTAGTGCAATTTTTATTATGTTATAGGGGCAATCAGGGATGCTAAAAACTTCGGTGCAATAAAAGCGAAACGGGTGAGAGGGAAAGCAGAGAAAGCGACAGCCTCAGAGACCTCCCTTTTCTGAAACTCATTGTCTTTTTCGGGAAACAGCGGAAACGATGTATCTGACATCTTTCGTCAATTTTTTTTGTCATCCCCAAAAAATTCCCATCCTTCTTCAGATTACTGATGGAGCGTTTGGAACATGATTGCCTATAGAATTTACGATCTTTGGGGTTGTGGTTCATATCGATGCTGTGCTCAGATTCGATTTTCCTTTAAGGATGTTGGTTGGCAAAGAAGTCCGACTGGGTGTGAACAATATGGTTTACGTGGAGAATGCGATAGAGGTAGAGGTCGATTCGAGTGATGAGGCACTCGAATTGTTCTGTAGAGGTTAGTTCGTTGATAATTGTAAACAGAAATCAGGTCGATGAGAGGGATTAAAGGTATGAGGATTTTTTTCTCACTGGAGCTTATCTTTGGTCTTTTACTGGCTTATTTTGCAACGCGCAAAAAGTTGACAGCTCATATTTTTCCATGGACGTTAAAATTTTTTGTCGCCACCGCCTCACATGAAAGTTGTATCACTCCAAAAATACAAGGCTTTGCATCGCGAACTCCAACTGGCTTCTTTATGTACGGTTTTCTTTGGTTGGCGACCTGTTTTGAACCACTGCTGGTCTGCTGGTCACTAACTTTCAGCGGTCTACATCGCTAATTTACAAAATATTTGCTACGGCTGATGTGCCTTTTTTTTTGTAACAAACGTGTGTAGTGGTGCTGTGTTATGCGTGGTGGATAAATTGTTACAGACACAAATGTCCTTATGGCGATATTTGGTGATTCAGATGAATTTGTTCATACAGCGGCAGTGACCATCACTAAAACAGTGCCGAAATCAAGGCAAATCCCATGGTGTCATAGCTGACGGCGTTTTTTGAAATTTCATGACTGACTGATGGCATAGTATGTATGCTTGCTTTTAGTACTTGTGCGTTCGGCAACACCCGTCTGTCACTCACTGACTTTATTTACACAGGGACAAGGGGCGGATGTCGCGATTACCCTTATCTGCTATGTCATAACAATTGTAGTTTCAATGATAAAGAGTTAGCATCCATCTGAAGTAAAACGTATTGCGGTGTGGTCGGACATTGTGCTTATTGCCTTTGTGCAGCTAAGGGAACCGTCACGTATTTATTGCAGCTGCACGTTTAAAGTGGACTGTTAATCGCTTTGCTACCATACATTCTTCCTAGATTCAATGGTTCCGCTTTGTGATGGTCATTTTTCGGGGTGGAATACTGAGTGTGTATATTCGAGTGCTTGAAGAATATGCCATATATTGTGGTTATCTTAAATGATCCCTCAGATTGGATGAGAAAGTATCGATATTACGCATAAATGAAATGAGAATTGATTTCAGGTCAAGAGCGTCGTCGTGTCGGTGACACATTGTTGAATAAGAAGAGCAGTCGATCACACTCGATATTCAATATACGACTTGTTATGGCGCCGTGCAGGCCTGATGTATTCCACCCGGAAACCGATCCAGCCAGGGTACTGCGTTTTCACGTTATTCGTGTTCATTCATGGAACTATATAGAAGCCGAGGCAATGGTCCACCAATATAATTTGAGCGTGCCTGGATTGAATCTGTCAAGCCTTCTCCGAAGACAATGTTATCCTCATTTTGTAGGTTGTAGGTAAAGTGTTGCATGAGTTAGATTAAACGTGAAAGAAGATGTTAGCAGCGTACAGTTAGTCTTATCGTGCTTTTACATTTGTTTTGGAGAGTGTATTCTTTGGCTCATATTTCAACAACATTCTGCATCGGACCTTCGAAAGCAATTGCAACTTGACGCATTTCAGATCCACGTGAGTCAGTTATCGTTGGTAGATTTAGCTGGCTCTGAACGCACAAAACGCACAGGAAATGAAGGCGCTCGACTTGTGGAATCAGGAAAGATAAACCAGAGTTTGCTTGTGCTAAGACAATGCTTCGAGAAGCTTCGGTTTGTTTTATCTTATTTTATTTTTTATCGTTGTTATTTTTATGCATTTTTGCTGTTCTAGTTCTTTATTTTCTTCTAGAGTGCTTATTTTAAACGGGTAGAACTATTGTTTACTTTTTTCCGTGTTACCTTCCAGCGATATTTTCTAGGGCGTAAACGTAAACGTACTGACGTTTGCCGAATCATCTGAATGACGTGAGGAGTTTTTGCATAATGAGCTGATATGTACCCTCTCAATGCGTTCATCGTGCTTCGCTACAATTTCTAGTGCACTTTGAATACGTATGACGCTTTATTTACGTACTTTGACGCATTGATGCACATAAAATGTCGCTAAGCATAAAAATGTTCGATTAGCTGTCGTTTTTCGATGCTGTTTAAGGATGCGTCCACGTTTGCCCCGCGGATATTTTTCCATAGGTGAGAGATGTGGTCTACAAGAGTCGACTTGAGAAATCAGAGGAGCATAATCTCGTCATCTTATGGCTACACGGAAATGCCCAAGATATATGCATACTGCTTCAGCTATTTGGCTGTGGAAGGTGTTTCATGGTTTTTTTACTGGGTGTGCAATTTTGCCTCCTTCGAAGATGCTTCACCAGACGGTCCACCTACATTTTTATGCTAATTTATTTATAGTGAGAATCAACGCAGTCTATCTCCGCCGGTGCCCGTCCCGTATAGAGAGTCGAAAATAACGCACCTGTTCAAGAACTATTTCGAAGGCAGTGGCAAAATCCGCATGATTGTCTGTATCAATCCAAGGCCGAATGACTATGCGGAAAATTTGGTACGTTATTCTTTTCTGTTATGATAATTCTTTGCCAATTTTAGACGTTTCGTTGCGTTTTCTTGATGAGGACGATTCTGCGTCATGTTTATTTGGAACTGTTTCACAGTTCGGTAGTTCACCAATATCAGAGCTGAAAGAAGAATATTTATTCAGAAGAAAATTCTATTCGAAGATTAATTTCTGTTAAGAAATATTTCTAGATGTTACATCGAAATAAGAAAACTTGCTGAATGTTTGCTTATCACTACGTTTAAGGGAGTGATGAGTTTCGCAGAACTGTCGCAGAGCATCGAAGTGGTTCGAGGTGCAGAAGTGGCAATACCTGCTGGAGACGGTCTCCCCATCAGTCGTCGTGAGTACATCAAATGGATCGGCGAGATCGAGAATCTCGTTCCTAGACCGGTTTGTATCAATTTTCTTCACTATCCGACAAATCAACAACTTACATTGATAAGAATTGGCAATTTTGTTAGTGCATTGCATGTTATAATGAGGCGACCACGGATTTGGGTAGTTTTATTTGTTCGCAGATAAGAGAGTGGTTTCTCAAAATATACACATACTATTATATAATTTTTATTTTTGAAGTGCAAATAATTGCCAAAAGTTTTTGTTTATTTAATTTGTTTGGTTTTGTATGATTTAACGCATTACGATGAGAACCGTTAAAGTCATTGCTGGTGAAATCATAACAAAGCTTCGTCTGGTGGGTAAGCTAGATATTAACATTTCACTTATGTTTAGGTTTGTGTGGGTTAACCAGTTAAGGCAATTCTCCATTTAATTTATCAGCTTATTTAAATGAAACTCACTTGGTGAGTTTATTCATGTTCCAAGGTAGCATATCGAATCGTGTAAAGAACTCCATGTCCTGGAGTTTAACATCGCTGTTTTTGATGGTCACGTTACCAGATGTAGAATTTGGAAACCTGCTGATCTGAGGTATTTGCAGATGCGCATGAATTTGTTCGATGCACCTCCTTCGTTCGAACTGATGGGCTCAGACGATACAGAGTCAATAACGCGGCTTCGTGTTTTTTATCAAAGCGCTGCGCGCAAACGTGATGCCTACATCGGAGAGCTCGAAGGGAAAGGTAATTGAGCACATTCTGTGGCAGTAGTCGTTTTTCCTAGATGTAGAAGGCTCGAGAAAATCTGCTGTTTTTTTGTTTTTGCTTTTATATTGCAATAGACAGTTGTTTTTGCCGTTATTAACTGTGATGATTTTCCAGCGCGGAATCGCAATCGCTTTCTCTTGCATGATGATTCATGTGCGCCGTACATAAGGACACCTTTAATTGCAATAGTGAGGGGGGTGTTCGCCCTTGCAAATTTTCGAATGCACATAAAGATGTCGGGAGGGTGGATGTTTATTAATGTTGTGAAGCATTGGAGTCTTTCGAAGGAGTTTCCTTTGAAATCTACCATTCAGATTTGTTCTGTTGCTCGCAACATTAAATCATTGTGCATAGGTTTTTGTTCTCTTAGCTTTTGAAATTAGCAGTAAGCACATATGCTCCATTCTGATATATGGGGGCATATACATAGATAAATGCATATGTAAAATGAACGACGGGCTCAGTCCCATCTATCTGTAGTTTTTGCCATCTTTACATCTGTTTTCGATAGTGATCTTGTCCACAGTGCGTTTCTAAAATGCTACAACACCAAAGTGCACTTCCTTCCTCACCTAAAATTCACCCTAAAACAGATAGAAGAGAATTGTTTCATATTGTTGTTCCACTTGTCATCACTACCCAATAGTGATTCTCTATGTGAGAAAAATTGTCATGAGATCTGTCTGCGTTGAAAAATTTTAACTAGCAACGATCAATTTTTGACACTAGCTAATTGCATTCTCTTACCCTATTTTGTGAAATTTGTTATACCTATCCTCTCGTTTGTAGCTTGTTAACCTTAAAACAACCCGGATATGCGCCGTTCACTTGCTGCTGTCTACTTGAAGTGAGTTTAATTTCATATAACGATTTGAATAGCCACTCACAGCTATCTAAAATTGCGTTTAAGAAAACGATTACGAGACGCAATTGAGACGAGCATTGTGTTTGGCTGATGTACAGTTGGCGCGCATAAAAGAATTGGAAAGCGAACGGGATGAGGCTGAACGTTCTTTAGGAACATTGATGGCACAATTGAAACAATCAAGAGTAGGTGTACTCCTTGTTTTTCTATTTGTTAGGCATAGAGGATATGCATGATGTTTTCTCGTTGAATGCACTTCTCAATTATGTTCAGGGTTGTTCGTGGATATGTGAGGTGTAGAACTTTGAAGTTTCGACTTTAAAAGCTGAAACTTAAGGTGTTAATTTGTTTAGAAGGACTCATGGACGTTGTTATGGCCGATTGTCATCATGCTTGATCCAGAGCGTTACGGAATGAGATTGTTCGTGAAAGCATTATGAAACTATATTGTATTTAAGGCAGTTGCAGCTGTCTTTGTAGGCCGTTAAATTATTGCAGCTTCGATATCGCTGTGTTATTTGGCGTTTTTGTAGTATTTCATGTTTGTAATGAATTGATTTAGAAGTAATGATTCAGAAATTTCTGTTTTAAATAATTATACAAATTTGTGAAGTATATTTATGAATTTATAAAATGTCTATGTGTTCATGTTAAAGAATTTACTGAAAAAGAGATTTAGAAATTCATAAATGCAAATTTGTTAACGGGAGAGAGTGCAAGACTAATTCTTGCTAATGTAAACGAATTGATCAGCCTTTGTAAGTTGGAATGGACGTTTGGTGTACTGAAGGTAACGGGAACATTAATTCTAGCGTGAAAATCAAGCGCTGAGACACCGTATCGGACGCTATGAAGCGGAAGAATATGAAAAGGCTAGTCAGGAAGAGGAACACAGACGACGTGAGCGTGGTTACCAAGAACAGCTGCGCAAGAAGGAGAAAACTCTACATCAGGTCATCCAATTCAATTTTCTATCTATCCAGCTTTTTCAGACATAGCTGAATTATAAAATATGCAGGTGAAATTCCTCTTGGATAGTCGATAAATTGTTGTGGTGGGATTGTCGTTTATCCATTTATTTGTTACGTTCCGCTTGTCTATGGCGTTTCGAATATGAATTCATAAAACTTTTTGTGTTCTTTTTTCACTTAGAACTTCTCTCTTGGCTAGGAGGTTAATGCCTGCTGAAACCTGAACCCTTATTTTATGGATCATGAGAGAATTCCGTTTGTTTTGCAGCGGTTATTTTGAAAATATTTTTTGCACATCCAAATGAATTAACGCAACCCTATTTATATTGCAAGGGGATGATCGTTGTATCTAGAACGACGACGAATCGAATTTTCTGCACTGAATTAATGAAAGAAGCACTGTAACTGTAAAAGCAGCAATTTATGTTGCATTTTTTTGATGAAAGAAATTCTTTCGTTTCCTGAATTTCGATTTTTTTCAATTTTTTGTTATGATGGATGTTTCGTTGTCTTTGTCTGAGATTCAGGTAGGGTTTCCTTCGAGGAATGGGGGCGGGGTCGTCTAATAGAGAGAGATGAACGAAGGGAGGCAGTAAGCATGTGGCTGCGTCTAGTGCTAGTTAGTATATCCTCCTCTATTTCAAAAAACATTCGCCATCTTCACGAGTACGTTGATCTAGAATGCCTCGTTTTCAGCAGCTTACCTTGTCGTGTAATATGCATCTACTGATTATTGCTTTATGCGAGTGATTTTCAGGTACGCGAAATATTTGAAAGACCTCCATCGATGCGTAAGCAATATTCGAGCACGGAAAATGTGAATCGTGTTGAACTGGGCCAATCGAACGAACAGCTTGCCGGTCCTTCCGGTTGCAAGGTGAAAGATCTTCAGTAGATTTTTTTTTACTTAGTTTTTCTGTTTAGAAGAGCCATTCACTGGCCTCCTACTATAAATAGGCAATATTGAGGAATTTTGGACAACCAATCGTCTCTATGTTGTAGGTATTGTTGTTGTATTGAAATATGTCTCTAAAACGTCGGTTCCATTTATGCGCAGCTTACGGAAGAAATGCTTATAATGTCATCGGTTTAGAACCGCTTCCCATTTCTTGCATTTTAATTCAATCGCAGCATTTGAAACACTGAATGTGATATAGCACAGAATTTTCACATACGTTACCAATAAATTTATACTTAGTTTTTGTCAAAATTGCCAACGAATTCATCTTTGAATGAATTTGGTATGGGTTGAGAAGTTTCAGTACATC
>JAAVTS010001906.1:6813-21055 GCA_022845575.1 Baylisascaris ailuri
CCCCCCCCCCCCCCCCCCCCCCCCACATTTCCGAATCTAGTCTCTGCCCTTAATTATCCATGCCGATGGCTCTGTAAGCTGCACCGTATTTGTACTACTAAAACGACCGAATGCAAAAACGTACTAGCAGTAATCCTCAAAGCTGACTGGTTCCCCGGCCCTACAGATTCGTTTTCCGTTTCCCGTTTTTCTACCCTATATTAATTTTCCTTCCTATTTGTACCTAACAGACGATCCATATTTCTTTAAATATGGAACAAGCTCTCGCAGGGAATGACTTTCAAGAGAATTTTTCCACTGCATACTTGGCTTTTGTGTTTACAAACTCCTGCCCTTACAATTTTTCTCCGAGCCACTTGATCCAAAAACGATAAGATAGGAAAACGCTCCGGCTTTTGCCCAATTTTCAATATTAATCAGCCCATGCGTCCGACTAAGATTAACGTGAAGTGTACTTGGAAATACGTTGATGATTGCTTACCTGAGCTCAAATTGATAAAATATGTGCGAGGTGATGTGGCAGGCATTCCTTCTATGAAGTACGTGGATTTGGAGCTATTTAGAAGAACTGCTGGATGTGAACCGGATCGCCTTCCGGATGCCATAACCTTTTTTGTGCTGAGGTGTTCAGTTAAAAGCTGCTACTTCGTATGCGCAAAATTTTCCGGAATATAAAAATTTTTAACATTCAACTAGCAGGAATCAAATCTTCTATACCACCAATAATTTTTGCGGCTTGTCTTAGATGCTCCCTACCCCTCATTTACCTCAGCTCGACGAGACAAATTACTTATAGCATGCGCGTGTGTCATCATGATTTTGCTTTCCGGTAACGCCCTTCACTTTTAGTTTCGCCTCAAGAGTTGAATCCACGGCATTAATGGCGCAATGGCTTGAGAAACAGACCCTGTTCTTCCCCGATAGTGGCTGGATTTTTTCTTGCATCAGTTAAAGCAAGAGGTGAAAGCGTCCACTGAGAAAATGCAAGCATGAAATTTCAGGAGGTATTGGGTGAGAACGAATTAAGCCTTTGCTCACTGAATCAAAGCGCAACTCTCTTTTCTCAAAAGAAATCCACAGTCGCGGAATGGCTAAGAGGTCAGACTCTACATATGGTCAACAGTGACCAACAATAACCCGTTCCATGTACGCATCAGCGACACGATCCTCCTTGTTCCCTACCTCTCTACTGCACAGCTACCTCACCCTTCACACCCTTACAAGGAAAAAAGAATGTACCTTGTCAGAAGAGGTTTCAAGAGAATTTTCGATGTTCAGCAACTGCTCCAGTTTCTTCAGCATGACCACAGTCGTATTCTGCACTACCGGGTAGCAATCCTTCGGACTATTTTTTATCAATTCCATCAGTGTTTCAAATGCTGCGATACGTAAATTCGACATATGTGCATCCGATCTTAAATAAACAATATAAAAACACTCTCTAATGTATCTACAATAACCGGATAGTTCATTGTGGAAGGAAAGACATGACCTTCAAGTAATACAAAATGAACACTGCATGCCACTAGAACATAATATATCCATGCACCAATAAAGTCAAATCGCCGAATGACAAACTTTATATTTTTGAGACTATTCGATTCTGAAGGCATCATCCTCCATAAATTAAAGACTTCGCTAAAGACGATGAAGTGATGCAACGTGGCAATTTTCGCTTCTAAAGCCTCATTTCATCAATCGCTAACAAGAACAAACCCCTCCAAACAAGTCAACTTCAAAAAAAAAAAAAAAAAAAAAAAAAATGTACCTCCAAAATTCTCTACGAACTGAGGACGAATCTGTAAGATTGCATCGCATTTCAGTGCCTTACACTTGGCCATATATTCGAACGAAAACAGTAATCCCCTCTTAAGAACCTGACCATATTACTACAATTACTACACAATCCATTTTCATTCACGTGCAATTCTGGTTAAGGCGTGGTACCTATACGTAAACCCTTCCAAATGACTAAAACTTACTAAAACATCGCATCATAACAATGTGCTTAACGTTTCAATTTTTCACGACATTTTTGCATATCACGTCGAATGGCCATAATTTAAAAAATATGGATAATAGGCACTCAATTGAGTCACCATGAGGCAGCAGTAGAGCGATATTAGGCGATCTGCTGAGGAAGATTTCGATTCGCCTCGCTGCTGATCTAATTCAATTTAACCAAAGAAGTTGCCAAAGCAGAAAGCACAATGAACATTTTCCATTTTTTGCTCACCACCTAAGCAACCGTTACGAATTTCACGATTTTATGATATAAACCATTACAAATCGACGAGGAACATTTTAATAGGCTCATACAAGCAGATGATGACATATTATACAAATGATATAGCATGACGGCTGTAAACTCCGAAAACGATTTTTATGCAGATGGCGGACAAAAAAAGGAGGAAAACAACGAAACGCCAATTTAGATCGAAGAAAACAACTAACCGATCAGTTGCCTTGATCAATTCGCTGATCATTGCTTCGAAACATGGCGAGAGGATATACGTCTCCGGTTGTCCACTATAATCGGTACCCATTTGACAACCCATATCGTATGCCGCCTTGGCCAAACTTGAGATCGCCTTAACACATAAAACAATACACTTTCTTAGGAAAAAAACCAAGTTCTTTTTTTACAAAAACCGACCTCTGCAAACCTCATTCATCAATCTAACAACAGTGCTTCGTTCTTCACTTCCCTTGGCCCATACAACGACGATTTCAAAGCATTACTATTCACGCTAATTTAACTATTTACTTCAGATAATTCTCCATTCCAAAGAAAGAAACACAAATAAACGCAGCACTTCTATAAATCTAAATCAAATTACCTACAACATACTCGAGAATGAAACCATGTTCAGCCAACTTTAACATCCTATTCGATACAATCGTCAAAAATCTGCTGAATAATACAAGCAAAAGCAAAAGTAAAGAAAAACACAAACCCAGCAAACATTCGATGCAACACGAGGCTCTTGTTGTAATGCGTTCGAGAGTGCAGGTAATAAAGGTGTAAGTATCTCTTGACGAATTACCACCTCTTCACACGAATCACACACTCGACCTATACACCATGCGGCTGTATCTCTTACTTGCAACTGAAAGTTCACGACTGATCGATGGATATAGAGAATTAAAGCAATACCACTACAATATTGCCTTCTTCCGCTTCTCTTTAACGAAAGAAGCATTTAAATAAGGCTTCAATAGCAGGATGAGGGATATTGAAATAAAAATTGCACTCTATCGTTCTTTCAATTTTTCGCTGTTATATGTGATGGCAAGCCATATCACTATACCGGTGAATACGGAAAAAAAAAGGTGATGCCAACTTAAGATGAATCCAAATAACAGCGAAACTTAGTCCCTCTATTACAGCGCTAATCGAGGTAGACGGCATCCGCAATTAAATCAAATCCTCGTCAAGCGTAACAAGCAGCTAATTCTATTCAGAATTACAACAAATTTCGTACGGGGAAAAATTCCGAAAGTTCGCATCCAATGTTCACTTCCCCCATCTTGTTTCACTTTTCTTCACCACTTCCCTCACTATTTTATAAGTAATTTCTTCAGTGCTTATACGTAATTCCTTCTGCCACTTATTTTTATATGTAATTTATGTAATACATATAACGTAATTCATATGTAATTTTTAGTGACCTGGTCCTCAGAATCAACCTTCCTTCACTCGACATCTGCAAGAAAATTGGACGAACAACCAATTCCCTCATTCCACGGCAATCAGACAGCACTTTCAAGGACAAACAGAAAGCACACGCACATATTACCTAAATGATTTCACATACAACAAAAGGAGACCACCAAACAGCAGCTTTGACTGCAAATTTTTAAAATCAACTTTTCAAAGGGCAGGAACAGAATCAGAGACTACAGGCAAATTTTTCAAAAAAAGGACTTTAAAAAACACAGAAAAGGAAGAATGACATCCCGTCCTGTTTTCCTGTGAAGTGATGACATTTTTCAATGCTTCAAAGTAGCATGGACATTATAAACGACTATTGGAATTCACGGAATGCAACAGTTTCCAACCCCGCTCCTTTCAGGTAAAGAATGAAGAATTTCAAAAAGAGAAATCAAAAAAACCTGAGCATCACCAAGAGACCCGATAAGGCTACCGATGGCTTGTTCAACGAGCTCAGTGAGTATCTTCTGATCAGGACCATCTAAGATCGAACCAAATGCCATTATTGCCGCCTCTCGATATCTTCAAAACAACTGCATCAACTACGAACGAAAATAAAGCATTTAAGAGCAAGAAACATATTTTAAAAAAACGTATGAAAAAAGCAACCATGCTAAGCATCAAATTCAGGTGAAAAGAGATAACGCTAAAGAAAAATTACCAACCTTTCAGCCGAAGTAATTTCATCAAATTTGGGCAAACTTTTGCCTTTCTTACTACCCATATTCCGGTGACTTCTATGGAATCTTTGGTTATGATACCACAAAAAAAAAACACAAAAAAATTAACCATCATCTAACAGACAGATGGGAAACCAAATCCATGATGCGAAATCACTGTTTTTCGAACATCCTAGATTATGCGGCGTCAAACTAAAAGAACATTCAGCAAAACTCTTGCCCTTTTAATATAAAGTCGAAAATAAATAGTACAATAAAAAATAAACGTGATAAGAAAGAAATGCACACTAAGAGAGTTTGAAAAAAACAACAACAATAAAACAGTATAGCTAGCAGAAAAGACAATTATGTATACGTCAGCCATTTAAAGATAAAAATTAACATCAGCAAACAAAATAAAATTTTCTATTAATCCAAGTAAGCATTTTTGCTGAGCGAAAACTCCACCTGGAAACGATGACCTCTAGATATCACTTCATAGCACACTTATTCAAGAGGCTATCCGATGGAAAACAACAGATTCCACTTCCCCCCAACTAATCAATATCCATATATAAAAGGATAACGCTGAATGCCAATAGTTCACTCATAGATTCGAACCCAAAGCGAAACGCCACGCTTGTTTTCAAATCTAAACTCGCTTCATCTGTAAATCGAACGAAACACTTTGCGTCTAGATGATTCAGGAAGAAATTCATGAAAACGCAAACCTCCAATTGGGATTTTTAAAGTGCTGCTGAATGAATGGCAAAATAGGCGCAACGATAGAGTCGCCGGTGCACTGTGCAAGGAGCATAATACAGACGCCGGCTGCCTTTGCTGGATTCCAATCATCATCATCATCGGTTTCCTCTTGCTTCGCTAACGTCTCCGTCAGAATCGGAATCAGATGTGGTAAAGCGCCTTAAGTTTGAATTTTTTATACAAGAACTAAAAGCAACAATTCATATTACGACCTTAATATAACTAAGCATCATGGAAATGCCATCTATTCAGGTTTTTCAAGGAAACGTCCATCCGGTCAGAGATTGCATTCACCGTCGAAGCAATCTTCTCGCCACTGACTTCTGCCTTGAGGTCTGAGGGATGGAGCTTCTACGTATTGCTTTTTCCTGTCTGAGGACCATTGAGGTTAAGGTTGGAGTCCAAACCTTGGTTTAATATCATCCCCTTTAGGGCTGAATCAGCCGGTTCACTTTTTACTGTTGTTCTGCACGGTTCCATGAAAATCTGCGCAGGCTCCCATTCAAAACGTTAGCGTGGAGCGAGGAAGCAAAGAATGGACTGTCTTCATATATAACGAAAGCAATGTATGCAAGCAAAATTTGAACCAACAACATTGAGCATCTCCAGCACACTTGGAAAGGAGCAGATGTTTCAACGCCAGCAGGATCAAAAATGAAATCAACAGTTCTCTCGGAACAAGTCGCCACATAAGAATATAAAAATTTTCACTACGATGCCTTAAACCTGATTAGCAATGTACTCACCAATAACAGACGAAGGATGTTTTCACAAAGTAAAGCAACGCCATATCTTATAGTCATCCCTATACTGCCGACTAGAAAACCTTAAGTCATCATTGTATGGCTACTGCTCCTAAATGCAATTAACTTAATTATACAGCATAAAAGTACAAAAGCCGAACGAAAATGGCAAAATCTTCTTTTAAAAAAGTTGCAAAAAAGAAATAGAGTAGGAAACTATTGCCATGTCTGCATGTTCCTTCCAAAATTATATGACTCTTGTAACAATTCACTATACTTTCTTCCACAACTTTATTACACGGCCTCACGAATAAGCAGCTTGCATGTTTACACAAAGTCAGAACCATGGCACATTTACTTCAGCAAAGCACAGGTTGACTGCTGCCAGCCGATTCCTCTTTTACAAGAAATCACTGATTCAATGTCCGTTTATTCATGCTGCCTACCACCCGATATCCCCGAATTCGATGTCCACCCGCTATATCTTAATCGCTTCCCATGCCACCATCACCTCATCTCCATTTTATTCAATCTTATACTTAATTTTCCCATTTTAATACTCCGTAGGTGTTGATAAGAACTGCATAATGTCATAGCCCCATATGTTTTGAGTGTGGCAATTCGTACCTTTAGCGTAATGCTTAGAAACTTGCTCCGGAGTTCTTCCCTGCTCCTGTGCTTCTTCAGCTTCCACACAGAGTGCGATCTCCTCCTCACAAACGTTCGACCAAAATTCAATGCCTTGTAGAGCGACGTCATCGATTTGCATCTTCATTGCATCCAACGTTATCTTAAACACATGTCTTAATACTTCAATTCAAACACATACCTTAATACAATAATGACAAACACTATCGCAAACCCCAATAATGCTACATTGACCTAACTGCCTCAGCTTCATGCCATACCTAGCAAAGACTAAGACTACGAGTCCTAACCATTGCTTATGAAAAAATTCCCAAAGCCAAATTCGATATGTTGGATTACACTGCGTTCAAAGCAATACAATAATGATGCGGCTCAGGTGAAAACTGTGAAAGGTTGACAGCATTGCCGATCAACACCGACTACTCACGTTACCTAGATATTTCGGTATGTCATACAATATGCTGAAAGAAGCAATACAAACCTTGTCATACAATATGAAAAAACTATCTGTTACGTTTGTAATTGAATGTAAACTTTCAAGAACCTATCGCTAAAAAACTCAAATCAGATGTCATAAATTATAATCAAAATTGCAACTATCCACAGAGAATACCGTAACGCAGATACTGCGGTATTCATCAGTATTATTCAGTATTTATCATTAATAATCATTCGATAGTTGTGATTTGTTACTTTATCGCAAAAAAGTCGATAAACCTCCTTCGTCACTGAATACACGATATTTTTCAGAAGCAGTAATAATCTACCACTACCACGACGAATTAACGCCTTGGGACATCCAAATCGAACCTCACTCATCAGTAACGAATCAAAGAACCATCCTAGACATATTCCTTGAATGATGTTCACGCCATGCATGAACACACAGACCTCCTCATCAGTAACGAATCAAAGAACCATCCTAGACATATTCCTTGAATGATGTTCACGCCATGCATGAACACACAGACCTCCATTCCCTGCTTTCATGCTCCAATCATTCCTGCATGAAAGGTACAAGAAAATAAGAAAAATGGCTGTCATAAATAGGTAGGAACTATGAAACCACGTTGAAAGATAAGTCTGAAGACATGACAACTGCGCCGTGAAAATAAAACCACCCTTTCCACTCGAAAGTCTCAGATGCTACAAAAACCTTGCGGCTCCGGAATCGATATAAATATCTGCCAAAATCAGAAAGGAAAGTGGCGAGTGTGAACTCTCACTTGAACAATCAAACCATTTCAAATCAAAGAAATCAACCCAATTCAAGCTCATAGCTCCTAAGATCTACAAATATTGAAGAAAACGGAAATAGTATGCCAAAAAAAAAAAATCGGAAAACATACAGGAAAGAGCGCAGGTGACATATATTGCTCCATGAACTGATAGTAGAGCGACATAATCCTGACGAGACATTGCATCGCCACTACTTTCACAGGTGTTTCCGGACATTGTGACGCTTCGCATACAACTTGCATTATTATATGCCGCTCGTTCTGCAAACGCATTTCATACATCCAACACGGTAACTGGTTTACTTTACTAAAAAATAATCAAAAAGAATACAAGGACCTCCAACCCCCTCATATCCCCAATGAAGATCGAATATGCACCATACCTCATTGCCGAAATTGTTCTTAGTGAACTCTAAAGAGTTGAGCATAGCATTCGCCGCAGCAAGCCTCACATGATTCGATGATTCTTCCTTGCGAAGTCCATGCACAATTGCTGTAAGAATTTCGTTTGCCCTTCCTTCTAACGTCGATGCGTTTATATCCTGACAGATATAACCCAATGCCTGAAAGTATATAAATCTCATCGTTCAACTCCTTTTACCCCAACAAGCAGTCCAAATAAGCAATTTACCCAACCTAAATAAGCAATTTGCCCAACCCAAATAAGCAACTTACCCAACCCAAATAAGCAACTTACCCAACCCAGATAAGCAACTTACCCAATCCAAATAAGCAATTTACTCAACCCAAATAAGCAATTTATCCAACCCAAATAAGCAATTTATCCAACCCAAATAAGTAATTAATCCAATCCAAATAAGCAGTTTACCCAACCCAAATAAGCGATTTACCCAATCCAAATAAGCAATTTACCTAACCCAAATAAGTAACCCATCTTCACCATATATCCTCGTTAGAACAAAAGTTTAATGAAACTTTTGGGTTATTAAACCTCTGCTTCACATAGCTTGCCAATTCTCAAAGAGGTGTTTGTTTATAGATATGGCAACGTACTTGCACTAACTCCCACCCTTTAGGGAAGTGGTGTACAAAAGACAGAAAGAGAAACAAAAGTAAGAGTTCTAAGAAAATTTATTTTTGATAAAAACCTATTTTTTTTCCCTTTCCCTCCTTTCGCATATGAAATATTTTATTCTGACAGCTACTTCCTTCCTAAATCCAATCGAAAACCATTCCCAAGTTTCCAGAATTTATGAAGTAAAAAAAAGAAGTGAAACGAGCCAATCTACCGTCTTCTCCTTTTCACCCTTACGGCATAAACGAACATAAAAGGTGGATGATAATAAAGAGGAGGAAAATAGCCATAAAGAGAAATGATATATTAACATACCTCTAAGCAAGACTCTTTCAGCATTTCCGTGTTTGAGGCCGTTATATTGTGCTGAAGCCATGTGATTACTTCCGGCCATTGCTGAAAAAAAAAAAAAAAAAAAACCCAGTCGGTTCGAATTTCATAAGTTAAATTAACTACTATTATATCGCCTTCTTTCGAATATAACAGCGCAAAATAATTTATCTCTATTTCAAAATTCAATAAAAAAGGTATCAAGATTCGAGATAAACGACCGATAACGTGCCATCAATTTATATATACATATATAAAAGTGCCATCAAAAAAATGATCAGTTAAAAATATTTAAACAAAAATAAAATAAAATAAAAAAGCCAAACGTATAAACCGCAAATTTCAATCCAAAAAATCACCTAATATTTCTTGCTCATGAATATGTGCACTCTTCACCACAGTGCAAAACAACCAGCTAGTAAACAAAAAAATAACGAATGTATCCCCCCTTATCTCCATATAAAAATTTGTTGGATCCAAATTAGATTCTTTTTGAATGAACATAAAAAACATTGCATATAATTCTGCTACCACCTCCTACTTAAATTTTTGGTGAAAAATATCCTCTTTCATTTGAAATTTTCCAATATTTCAATATATTCCAAATTTTACAAAATAACTGAAGTTCGCAAAAATTAACCAAAAAATTTCTAACCTGAGAGGGTATTTCGGCGCATGCGATAGCAGCAACGCACTGTGCAGCAATCGAGGGCCGGAATGCCTCTGTACCAAGTGTATGCAGCACATTCTGCTTCACGAAGTGACGCACATTTTCTGGCAGCGCCAACCACCTATATAATTCATCTTTTATACTGATCTCAACTGCAGATCACTGTTCTACGCAATCGGTGCTATCTTAAATCTCAAACCCAACTTACATAAGCCCACCTACTTACTACCGTAAAAAGAGGTAAGATGCTTGCAATATAATCAAAGCCTATGAAGAAAAAAATCCCTACTCACTGCAGGTATACATAAAATGCAGCTATATATTTAACCCCTATCTACTTCCTACCAATAGTCGACTTATTCTACATAAAAAAGCGAATCTATATATGAGCTCCCTATCAAGAAAGCTCATCCATAGCGGCGAATCCACCAAAGAAATAGAACATCTACATTGACGGGTACTTTTCGAGTTACTAATAACACAAGCTTAAAAAAGACCATCGACGTTCACCTATTTCAATAACTCATCACTGAACGAATTCTGAAAATAATACGTCAGAGTGCTATTAATAGTAACTGCAACTGCGATATGGGAGGTAACGGAACTTAGAGATATCCAATCCTGTGGCAACCAATAAGTCCCAGAATACAACCCCTGTTGTAACTCTCAGACTTTAACCATGCTGTTCGGGATTGCCCCATTTAAGGTTATTTGATGCACAAGGTACCAAAAGATGAATAAAAAAGTAGGAATTCGTCAAAACCCCATTAAATAAGAAACTTCATTTGAAGAGGTAATTAGGCATAACTCGAATATTAGTTCATTACAAAAACGATCGCACAGACAGACAAATGTATAAAAGTTGAGTTGAACAATGACAATTATAATGTGTGTATTTGTTGGGGTTAGTTCTTATGAATAGAATCGAGGTAACGTTAGTCATAATAACGATTTGAAACCTGCGAAGGTATTCGGTTTTGGTAGCTTCTTCCTTAGCGACGAGAACATTTTTCAACTGTAGACCGGCTGCCTGTCTAACGAAATTTGTGCATCCTGTATTTGAGAGAACTGATGATAGTTGCTTTATAAATTCCGGCTGCAAAATTCACATCCATATCAGCAAATCCATAAGTACGATTCTGAGTGAAGATATGAGAGCGGAAGTGAGAGCGGAGCAAAGTGGTGGAAATATAGATGGGGAAGGGGAATTTTTCCAGCAAAAAAAAGAAACAAAAAAACAAATCAAATAAACTGGCAAATATAGGTAAACTGTAATTTAAAAACTAAACTAAACAAGAGAGGGAAGGTCGCCATTGAAAATACCACTGAAATAAGAAAGTAATCAAACAAATTTAGGATCATCAAAAAATTTCCTTATACGAAAACCCCAAAATCTTCCCCGCTAACCCCTCAAATTCAACTGACATCGGCAAGTTTTATTTCATTCATAGAATATCCTTAACCATTTATAACAATAGCAAGGCTTCAAACACGGATCACTAATAAAACATAAGATTATCAAACCTAATTTTGCCCACCCAGTTGCAAAATCCTCCCCATAACCTCTGAAGAATTTTAAATATTTTCTTACAAATCTATTGGTTATATGCAGACTCGGACGCTCTTTTGCTATTCTCTCTCTATTCGGAGCAATTTAATTCGCCGCAATAATAATAAACTTACAAAGTTTGTGATGCAAGCTTGCTTCAAATAATCGAGAGCCAACCGCTGATCGTTAGGATCTGCAACAAGAGAAATCCTCAATAAATCCACATATCTATATAAATATAGCTTTGATTGCCAATCAATGACCTACTGTCATAAATAAAGCTCTAATACCATCAAATTAAGTAATTCAGAGCTTGTATTACTAAAATTTTATTTCTAACAAACTCAAGCACCGACAAATATTACCGACAGCGATGCCTTTCTTTCCTTATGTCAATAATACAACTCGAAAACCAAAACTAAATCCGGTAACGACGATGCAAAGAGCATAAATCATTTCTCATTTTATGCAGCCGGACACTTCCTTCCCACCCCCCTCTTTCCGAAATTCGCCAAAATTCCTAGGCGAACGGTTGAAGAATATGAATTTTCTGATGCTACTACCATTCACTTAAAATCGTATGGCATTCCAAAATGGTGAATGACTGAAGCCTTAAGACTCTATACGACCATTTTTTCAAAAATTTTTACCTAACTGCCCATACGCCTCCTTGCCGCTTCACCTTTCCTTTGTTGATCTGTCACCTTACCTTCCTCAATTTCAAACCTTATTATGGCTAACTCTGTGCTGACTAGCTTATCACACCAGCTGACGGAGTGATAAGGGATTAAGCGTAACTTTTGTAGGCATTTGCATATCTTTGCTGACCTGATCCATACATTAAGCTGCACATGCCGTTTATTTGAAGCGATGTTCTCAAAGCAGTTCATGCAAGAAAAAAGAGGGGGTGGATCAACATTAAAGTTTTGATCTATCAAAAGTAGCATCTCAGCAATCTTTAATTTCTAAAAGGCGTCTATTCTTATAAAGTTTACTGATCACCTAACAACCGTGAGATGTAATCACTGATGTTGACTCTTAGCAAAAATTTTCTCCGGACCCTCAATTCGGACTAGTGAACTCGGATTTCCAGAAGCTCCGGATCTCGGAGCCACCCCGTCACGTTCGACATTAGTGAATTACTTCCGGCACCTTTGATTTTCGGGGACTCCGATTCCTGTCCAGGGTTCCTAACTAGAGATTTTCTCCGGGGCACTTGTAATTTAGAGAATCTGTGTTTTCAGGGTCCCGAATGCCAACACCACTGAGCACCAATGATAATTTTAGACCGAACTTTTAGAATTATATTGTTTCACATGATTTTATGTTTCTCGCCACATACCCTAAACTCTTATACAGTATTCTGCACTTGACGCACGGCCAGTTGAACGATATTGTTCTATCCTACTACCAAAGTTTAATATTTCAGCCTATGCAATACTACAACATACAGGTCCTTCTATCCGGCAATCTGTATTCCATCCGTCTTCCTTATAATCTGTACGATTCTCCACCAATCTATATTACGTTTTGTTAAAAAGTTAGACAAGGCCTCCCAAAATTTACAATTCTTCATTCGCAACACTCATCATAAAGCAGCTTGCCCTAAATTATCTTAAACACTGTCAATTCAAAAGTTGCAAATCGAATGCCCCATGAAAAATTTCTCAAAAATTGGTCACCAACAAAGCGCAAACACTGACCAAAGTGACTTTCTTTTCAATTATAACGTCAGCACTGCGGAAATAAGCAATCCCCCATAAAAAACTACAAAATTGAAAAGTCTGCAGTGAATTAATTTGCTAATTTAAAGCAGGCATCTAAGCTCCACATTTTTATCAACGTTGTATCACATTGTTCCATCAATGCGCAACCTAATTCGTTCCTTGTGAAAGGTTACACCTAGATCAACTCCTAAAGAAAACAATCTACGCAAGACCACGCCTTCACGAAAGACATTCGTGGCAGAACACGACTAACGAGGTTAGAAACACGAAGCGTATCGGGCAGTTTATCTAGTACTTAAAAAATAGCCCAAAATAAGTGTTTCAAAAAGGTAATTGAACAGCAACTTTCGATTCCTCAAAACTAAACTATCATGTCAACTCGTTAACAACTCCATAATATAATTCCATTCCGCCCTCCTATCTCAACTCTTTAAAAGCATGTTGTGTCATTATGTCAAAGTAACAGTACAGCTGGTGGCATGCGGAAAATATCAATGGCCCGTCTTCAAATAGGAGTTAGCCCAGTAATGACTAAGCGCCTTCAAGATCACTTCTGCAAACGTTCTATTGACTCAACTATTAGAAAAAAAAACTGCACTTTTTGCTGCGCTAAAAAATGCATTAACTGCAAAAAAACTGCGAAATTTTCCATCGCTAATATTCTGCATTAAAACTAAAAATTTTGCCAGCCTAAAATATGCTAGCGAGCAAACTGCATTAGAAAGAGGTATGACACTTCAAAGATGAAAAGCACAAAGATAGACACAGATGAACTCACTTTGAGAAGCGGTTTTCTCCAACACTTGCAATAATTCGGGTTGAGCCATCCCGCTGCAAACAACATTGATTACTACTAAATCAATCACTGCGCATATCTATACCGTCCTCGAAGCTTTCACTAAAAAATACGCTATTGATCGTGATCATGCATGGACCCATTGCTTACCTGGTGTTTTCAGGATTTTTACGTATCGATTTATGGGCGTTCAATAAGAAGGATCAAATTTTCAAACGGTCACCTCAGTGTCATTCAAGAAAAACGAAACCGAAAAAACCTGCTTCTGGGTTCGAGAAATTTATCTTGTTTCTTTATAGAATTAAGCAAAACTAATTCCTGCCAAGGCAATCCAATGTAGTCAAAAAAAATCGCCGTACCCTCCCC
>JAAVTS010001907.1:0-13618 GCA_022845575.1 Baylisascaris ailuri
AGCTGAATTTTCTCGAAGGTGATCACTTGAAGATGGTACAATTCAAATCACCCTGTCAATTGCTTCAAATAAATAAGATCACCTTTCTGCTTCTCATAATAACCCTATTTCCGTGTTCCGCGACCCATTTGAAACCCAATTGAAGGAAGACGTTTCTAACGTAAACCTTCGTAACTTTTGATTCATTTCACATCTGGAAATAGCTTCACGCCCTTAGAAACTTTTATTTGCACCAAGTTCGATTTGTAACCTCAAATTTTAGTTCAAAACCGAGTTGTAACCTCAACCTTCCGAAGATGAGCTCATCCTGAAGTCAACTGCGATTTGCTACTTCCGTTCCAATTTACAGGCAACGAGAGGGATGGGGCCAGAACTTATCCCTGTTACAGCATCTGTTTCCGAGTTCACAATTCACTCTCATCCACAAGGAAATGTAATCCTGCGCACCATACAAAAACAGTAGTAACAAAAGAGAGACTAACAAGAATAGACCTTGGTGGATACCAAGTTCGACCCGGTTCCGTCATCCAGAAACTCTCGTCGGCACTTGCGGAACGCATCTCTTCCAAAAGAGTCGTTATCCACAAAGTTTCTCTGCAAATTCACCAAGTTTTCGCCAAGCAGCCTCTTCCTCTATGCATGAATGAAAGGATGGTTGAATAACGTCTATGGCAACCCCAATCTCGATTCCTTAGTTTACAAAGATGAAAAAGAGTAAGAAAAATGGATGGGAATCATATTTATGAAAACAAGTCTGCAGCATGCCTAGATCGGAAACATCATCCACACAGAATAAACATTCGAAGAAAGAAAGGGGCAAAAGACCACAATGGAAAATCATCGTTTCTCTTTCCAAATTTGCATCCCCTTCGAATGTTTATCGAAACAAGCATTGCCAACCGTTTTTGTGCGGCAGCAGATGAGCAGTGTTCGTGTTTCTCTTGAAGCTGATCCCTGATTTTACGGAATCCATTCGCCTCAGGCAGTATCTGTTTCTTCCGAAAGAATATTACGAGTTTCGTGTATAGTGCTAAATTCAACGATGCCCGATGATGGCATTCCAATTCAGCTCTTTCTGCGTTGTTTCCTTAAAAATACTTAAATAACTGAAGTGAAAAAAGGCGGGGAAAGTGAGCAGATGTGCGAGGTTATATTCTTTTGGGTCCTTCTAATGGAAAAAATCAGAACAAATGGCGAATAATCACCACCATATTAAGCATTGCGGTGTGCTAAACCAAACTATCAATTTGTCCACCGAATCGCAGAATATAAAAATGTTTTTTAAAAGTAGCCAGACTGAATAAAACGCGCTTAATATCTTTTAAACAGTTATCAAAACTCCGTGGTGATGACCACATACAGGAATTAACAGCTAAAACGTCCACTATGACAACTAAAGGCAAACAAAATCAAAGGCGCGAATATACAAACCGGCAAACGACAGAATGTATTAAAACATACTTAATTATGAGACAAAATATGCTACTTCTCTCACATATCGATCAATTCGTTCATGAATTTCCCACCCACCGAAAATGGCACGGCATGCCAACTAAAGAATCATTCCTTACTCAAAACTTCAAAAGCAGAGGAACAAATCGAAAGCTATTTCAGGAATTAAATTTTGCCCATGCTCTATATGTACGAAGGGCTGAATGGCCTGAAGTACATTTCGCTGTGACCAGTCGGCAAGTATTTAATACAGTAAACCAAATTAAGTGCTTCCTATAGAGTGACCAAATGAATCAAAAGTCACCCTCCCACAGCTGCATATGCAGTGGTTCAAAGATGCAGTTAGTATGTCCAAGACAGCTGTTTTGCAGCAGTTTGCTTTTACATACGTTATAAATGATCAAGGGTCATATTCTCCCATAACCATAAGATATATTTTAATACGATTTAGGTAATAAAGCAGACTTACCTGCAGCACTCCTAGCAGCAAGAGCTGCAAATAGTGTAGCACAGATAGAGAGAAGTGACTTGCTACTGCTCATCCACATGATCGCCGGATTTGATATGTCATCCCCCAGACTTCCAAAGAGTGGCGTTGCTAAAACTGGCTCATTTAGCTGGTTTGTTTGGATAGTCACATATCGGCGAATTACATTACATCCAGCCAATTTAACCTCAACTGCATATTTTTACACAAATGGGTAGCATAAAATACGAAATCTAATGCCATCACTGTGTTATTCCAACCTCCTACAGGAATTTTGTTCCGACGGAAAAGCGCATTAGGAACGCTGGTGTTGCAGATGTTCAACCCTCACGAATATCGACATCACTGACGACATCAATGACTGCCGATGTAGAATCCGCCGATTCTACATCGCTTCGCATAAAAGCCAACTCCTTTCTAATTAGCACAAATTAAACTCATTTAAGATTATCGAAAATTATGACTCAGTTTTATCTATAAGGCAAGTTGGGAAATGATATGAGTTTTTAATAAACAGATAAAATCAGCTCAACCCGTTTCTCAAATCTCAGAAGTGAGACCAACCGGTTATTTACTACATCATAAAGAATGATGGCAACTAGCTAAGCAGATCAAGCAGCAATGACACTCACAAAATTCATCGAAGCGTGATTTCGCGTATTCCACTTCATCCCAGAGTTGCTTCGCTAATCTTGTCCTCGCCATTGCATTCGATGTCTCTGCCACCCATTTCTTCAATGCTCTTCCTCGACAGTGGTTTATTAATGCAGATACCACCAACGACGCGTCGACATTCTAAGCATTTCAAATTATGTAAAGTCTTCCTTAAATTCAAGACAGCTTAATAAACATAATTATGAAATGCGATGAAACTTTTGTGTGAATTGAAGAAAGATTTGCGATATCAGCCTCTTCTCCCAACCTTCTTCCCCTTCTCACGTTGCAATCTCTACCCCTCGAGATGGAAGGTATGGCAAAGTTTGGTGTAAGCAACAACTGGAAACGATACTAACTTTGCGGTGATACTAAATATCGCCCCCGTTTCCTCTGGGTCATCAGATACCTGCATGTCCCAAGTCTCCTCAGACGATTATACGGATAAAACGCAAATTGAAGAGTCAGACAAATGACTCGAGTAGAAAAACCATGTGCAACACAGTAGGTGAAAACAAAGCTGACGCCAAGATGTAAACAGATCCTTCTAAAATATTCCAACGAAATAATTTTATGCTACCTCGGATCTGGATGCGATCGTTGAGTTGCTACTCGCGAGACCCACAGCTGTGACCCACTCAGATGCCGTACTTCTCTTTCCATTCATAACTCTGTCGATATTTGATTCTGCGAAATTCAACGCCTGTAATCCGCAAAGTGTTCTAAATGAGGAGGCCTCAAATCAAAGGCTGCTCACCACAGGTAAACACCAGACTATATAATTATATAAAACAGCCCCTCAGTTAGCATGTTATTACGAAAAATGGTTAGATATAGAAATATTTCCCTCTTCGAAACAACTCTGCGTGAACAACCAACATTTATTTCTAAAACTTTACGAGTGTATAGGAATGCCGCCCCTTGTAGCAAAATGTGGAATACTAGGTGATGACAAAAGTCGAACTGATAAAAATGGTTCTTTGAAAGCTTCTTGCTTTCAATGAGGGTCTAAACGAACGCACGGAGGCTCCCTTATTGGATCCTCTCTGCTATAAATTAGAGATTCAATTATTTTATAACATTTCAAAATGAAACATCGGAATCAAAACAAAAATGATCTATTTAATTCAACAACTCTACCACAAAAACAAAAAAAAAAAGAAGAAAACAATACAAATAGTGAAGGCAAAATAAAGCCACAAAAGGAAACATTGCAAACATAAAGAAAAAGCAGGCATCGTTGTGCAGTTTCCTCCAGCTGAAGCCTCATAACTTGCACCTTATGAGCCGCTGAATGTTAAACGATGAACATTCTAGAAATATGCAGCCCCTGGGGCAAGCGAGAAAGGTGTTCGTTGAAGATACACGCATGCCATGTTCCATTAAGATAACATACCTCCTCCTGAATCGAGTGAATGCTGATTCCAAATGTATGGGTAGCAGTGATCACGTTCAGCGTTACTGACAGCGACGACGGATAGAAGAGAACGTCGTTCGCATCATTCAATGCGCTCTCGAAACGAGATATGGAACGTGCGTTTGCAATGATATCCTAAACGAGTAATGCCTCATTGCACAGCATCAAAAACCACACCAAATAAGTTTGATTCTCACATGGCTCTGAGATATATAATATTCTGGATTCACATATAATATTCTGGATCCGACCTGCAGTTTCTTATTCGAAAATTTCGCTCTCGCTGCCAAGCGGAAACAATTGAGTCAATGATACCTTTAATACTACAAATAATATAACATTTGCTTACCAAAGGAAGTCCTAATTGCAACTGTTTAGAATTGATAAGTGTAAAGCGAGAAATGAAAGCGCTTTGATGCGCTATCGTGTTGTCGAATAATACTTTCGGAACGAGGCGTTTATAATAGAATGCGTTGAGATCGAATAAGGCTCCCTGAAAACGAAATTCTTTCACTTCACGGTCAATCCTATATGTATCAAACGTTAAGATCTAAATCGGTATACACCTGCACTGCAACTCTATTTCAATGATAAAGGCAGCATCGTAGAAACTATCACAGTGGAGAAATATGTTTAATAATGGTGGTAATGTTGATATCAAATAGTGAGAAAAACAAAAGTTCAATATTGTTTTCAATGGCAAAAAGAATTTTCAACGGGAACATCTCGATTGCGAAGTGAATGAATGAAAAAGTAATTATTTAAAAAATGATAATTCGAAAAAAGACATCGGAATCGGTTGGCTGAGAAATTTTTTTTCCGTTTCCAGTGAGTTGATACCTCAAACGATCGTTTAATTGCCATCACTGCGTTCAACAAAAAATGTAAACAAAAACAAACCTCAGCACAAGCAATTGCATCGTTTATCCATGTCATAATAAGCAGAGAAGAATCAACACCACTGCCATTACGGTTGCATCCCTCTCCTATTGGTGATCTACTATAATTGACATCATTCAATGAGTATTTAAAAATTACCTATTCCAATATTTTTGAATGATTTTAAAAAAAAAGAGGCATTCATGCTATAGAATATGAGAGCAGCATAGGTGACACCCATAAAGTTACTACAAAGCAGACTCCAATGAAACGATCGCCTTAAAATAACTACGCCCCCTCGGAAGCAATGCGACGTTAGAAAATCACCGAATGCAAAAGGCTTTTCAGAGTGCACCATTCAAATCAGTCGAAAACAAACATATTTCCATAATAAAAACCACAAGCCGAACAATTGTTCAAAAATCTGACAGACTTCAACGATATTAAATTCATTCCAGGTCAGCTGCAGAAGTTCACAGTAAAATGAACAAAAAAAACTCCAACCCGCTTCTTCCCTCTTCCTATATTTCGTCAATATTCCTGGAAAAACAAACTCCAGAGTTCTTCAACTTCAACGAAGTACTCACACTTCGAAAAGGTTTCCGTTGCTACTTGATCGCTCAAACGATTCCTTTTGACATATCGTTCGAAACGACACCCAGCGACAGCATCCTTCAGGCGACCACTGAAAATCATTATTAATCATGCACGGCAAAAATATTCTCCACAAATTAACGCGATATTTAGAATATTCATCCGCCCTAATCCCCCATCTCCAATTCCCTCTACCGCCATGGGTGGAAGCGCTTCTATGCGCGAATGATGGAGTAAAAAAAGGATCCCTCGGAAGATGACCTGCCAGATGTGAAAGTCTGGTTTTTTCATCTATCAAACTCAATACGCCAAACTGCCATGACCAACTTAACACCGTTTCGTAAAAATCCCCCATCAAACTTGACTAACTACAACTAGGTAAATATTTGGTGCAAACGTGATAAAACGAAGCGATCGAGAGTTACAAAGATGCACCTTTCTCATACTGACTTAAACAATCAACTCAGCACACCTACCTTCGAAACTGATAGAATGTGGGTAAGCACATCAGCCTCTGCCAGGATTCAACAAACTGTTAAATATTAGTAATCACCATATGTGAAGCAAAGATAGTGCAAGCGGATGGATGCGCAATAAATTACACAGATGATAGAAATGAAAGCATGACCGAGCTTGCCTGTGCTCTCAAAAACACTTCCATTAATTCCTATTACTCCTCTAAGGATACTGAGAAAGCGCTCCTTCACCTTTATGTTTGCGCGTTGAACTGATTTACCCAAAATGCCAATAAGTACCAATGGCTGCATAGTTTACTCTCCCTCGCCTTATTTCCGGAATAGTCAATAAGGATAAACTTAAGCAATTGAGGTTAAGCCGACCAGAAAGATTTCGCTGAAATATATCCCAAAAAGTGCCTTTTAATGAACACTTTTCAGGCCGCCTCGCAAGCAAACGAGAAAGAATAAAACAATAATAGAGATCGTTTCAGCAAAAAGCACAAAAAGTCGATTAGAAATGCACCTTAATAAAAACTTGTTTTGTCAGCCGTGGAGGTTATATCAGAAGAAAAAGCTTACAGTGAAAACAAAGAAATTGCAAGAATTGCAGGCAACGAGGAACCCGTGTCACCTTAAAAGGCTAAACAATTAAACGAAGAATAAACTTTACAGCGAGGTATGGTTGCTGAATGAATGGTCTCGTGAGAGCTCCCGGCTGGTCATCGGCTAGAAATTCGACCCTCACCAATAAAATATGAGCTGAATGACGGCGCGAAGAGCCCGACGATCTGCAACTGAATGAAGTATTCACAATTCACACGTCTAGAAACTATTATGAAGGTCATTACTTGTAAACAAAACTACTGCAAACAATATAGAAGGCCCAATATGCTCATCAAATAATAATAATAAAACTAGTTATTGAATCGTCTACCATCGATGAGATCCCTGTTAAAGAAAGTTTAGTGATCCTATGTTTTATATTCGACTGTCAACAGTTCACTTTGTCGGGATCGTATTTACCTATGGCTCCCTGCTTGTTTTCATCCTTTAGTTTAGAACTCTGACCTACATCCCTGAATAATGCACTCCTTCAATTGCGTCGAGCTAATTTTTGGCAAGATATGAGCCATTTGTTGGTATTACAATTGAAAACTGTGAGAAGAAAAACAGAAGTGAAAAACGAAGATATCTGGAAACTTAGCAATGACAAAGGATAAACGAGTACCGCTTAGGTGCTTAATAGAAGAATGGGCAAAGAGAGTTCAAGGATGTTCACATTACAAGTCATCCTCCGACGAGTGGGGATTTACTTAATCCCAAGAGAGAGATTAAATGCCCAACGAAAGTCGAGATCTACTCGCTTAAGTGAAGCAGCAAGTGGGAGAAAATGAATACAGGAAATGATTTACTTAGGAATGGTGGCCGAATGTGCGAACCAAAGATACAATACTGGGTGAGGATCATCACTTGCTTCTTGATATGCAATAGAAAACACCGATCCTTTCGAGAAATAGTAAATATCACTGCAACAAAACCCATAACAACTTTACATCGATACAATAACCATCAACGGTATATTAAACTCTATCAACTGATTACAGATGATAACAGCAACTATACTTTCCTCGTCATATATGCCCCATAAATTCCTTTCAAGGGAAGGGATGAAAATAACTGAAGACAACAGAAAAGTCGGTTATTATTATGATGCTATACATAGGTAAGCTAGGAAAACAGAATTTCGTAGGCAAACTTTCCATATTTCTTAGAATAAACAAGATCGAATAGAAAGATAATGAAGGATAAATCTACACTTGGCTCATCCCAAAACTTACTACATATTCCACATGACCCGAAGAGATATATTTTATTAGACTTCTAAAATTAGTGAGTAAGAAGTGAAGAGTTGGCCACATTTTTCGATGCGAAAAAAAAAAATTCCTGAAAATTTTTTATCTGCACATTAGAATACACTTAAAATATTTATGAATCTGCTCCTAAATCAGCCACCTTGCAATCCATGCTTTCAACCACAAAGCCTACTTCAACAATGCCACCAACTGATAGCATCGAAATCTGGTATTGCCACACAGCAGTGCTTTCTAGTGATGACTATACGGCCTCAAACGAATGAGCAAAGTTTACAGTCGACACAGACAGCAGTCTTTTTGGTGCAATTCTACACAAATATGGAGGTACACGCACCATGATAGCAACGAAGTGGTCATTCAAACCCTAGAGGAAATATTAAAATGGCAGAAAATATTTCAGCTTTAATATCACCGTCTCCTGTTACTTTCAGTTAGGTCAATTTAGTAGGTCTCTAACATCAACGCTGGACATAACCAACAAATGAACATTCAAGTCACATATGAGTCAGAGTTCATGCTACCCGTCTTCGAAACGCCCAAAAAAGTTTTTAAATGAGAAAAAGTTCCACAAAACTAATGAAAAAAGACTTTGTTTCCTTGCTGTGCACGCAAATCATTTAAACGGTGCAATGCGACACTATCGACAAATAACAAAATCAAATCGGGAGATGATAAACACCCATTGATAGGGAAAGATTATAAAAAGATTGCTTAATGCATACCTGTGCGCATCGCTGAGACTCACTGTTACGAATGCACCACAAGAAAGTCCCACAACGAGCAACTTGCAAACGCCGACATAAACTACAGCACTTACACTCAACGTATCTGAAAAATACACCACTCAACAGGTAAACAATTCTTTACCATTCATAAGTTAGCTTATGTAGCATTCTCATCAGAAGTAATATTGTGATCTATGAAGCATCCATCATTTGGCAATCCCATCTACGCTCTACAGAATACCTGAACGATGTGCACGTTAAGACAGCATTGTTGGCTAGAAGAACCAGCTGGATCTTGCACGCAGAATCCAATGATGGACTCGAGTTTTTCCACCTTATCCTCTCTTCCCTAAGATAATTATATCTCCACATCGAGCTTCCATACGAAACCAATATTAGAATACCGATCAAAAATAAAAAAATAACCTGCGCGAACATGAATTTTCTCGCCATTCATCGATCTGATAATGAAGACATTATCCTGTCTGTTGTTCTCTGAAGATTCAAAAAGGATTATTAATCGAATGACTCCAACATGCAGAAGCTTACACCGACCATGTGGGCAAACAAACAGCGAAGTTCAGCCTGACTTCTTCTTAAACAATTGCTCATATTCAAATAATAATTTTACCAATTTGCGCATCGAAGTAATAATTCCAACTATTCTACAGCAATCACCACATTGTAACAACACAAAGAGGCAACGCAACTGCGTCATGTTGACTTCACTTCTAACAACTTAAAGCAGAAACGAGCTCAGGATCTACGGCTTCTTACATAAAACCTTGAACAACCTTGATGATCATTACTTCCCTTCATCTTTATGTATGTGGAAATGTGTATAGGCACATTAACTCACGCAATGCGAATATTTTTAAAGTAGGCAGAGATGGAATGCAGCAGGTAATACAAGTAGTAACGAGAACTGATCTTTGCACAAGAGGTAAAGAGACAAAATTCGTCAAAGCCGGAAAAAAGAGAATCAATTATGAAGGAGTTAGTTTCTAAATGGGCAGCAATCACTGAAAACAATGACATCAAATGATAAATAATAGCTAACAATAAACACCAACATTTATAAAAGAATTAAAAGTGCTCACTGCAAACATCGGTTGCGAATGGTGCATGAGTGAGGATCGGATCACATTCGTTCGGCGAATCAATCCCGAAATGCACAAGGTAGCAACTTGCACCTTCAGTGCCCACTGCCACAAGATGTGGACTGCATCGAAGATTAGCATGCAACTCATCGAGCTCTTTACGTTTCCTATTGTCTAGCACTGTTGTTACACATGTGATCTGAACAAATTAATACTCATTGTACCGCTGATTAACCACTTCCAAATGACTAACAATAAGGACGGCAAAATAGCAAGAGGGAAACAATGCCCCACTAATAGATTTCTTTTTATATGACCCTCCTATCGACTCTCAGTTGCATAGAGCAGTAAACGACACCGCCATCTACGACTAATAAATGTCTTTATCTCCCATTCAGCTGCTTTTATTTGCTAGCTAAAGCCACAGCGCCTTTCTCACATCTATTGCCATTGTGCATAATTCATTTAATAACACCATTACTACATTTATCAAATAATTCCAACTTTCAAACTCTCGAATAGATCTGCCGTGAAATTGTTTATAGATAGAAAAATTAAGCAAAATAAATTAATACGAAAGACTCGAGTTTATTTCGAAGTTTAGGAATCGAGATTTATTTCGAAGATTCAAAGTTTTGCTAAAAACGTTTTAAAGAATTTCAAAGAAGGATCAAATATTAGCTAAGTGAATCAAAGGTTATGCACAACACATTCATAATAAGTGCTTCAGCTTAAAAACATAGTCCCAACCAACAAATTGCAAAAAGTAAAAAAATTCTAAAGAATACCTCTTTACGAATTTTGATTCTCTTCACGACCCGTGCTTTATCCACACTATAATAAGCGAGAAATGCGGTTGTCTGATCGTTACTGTGGTCATTAACAGCGATCACGATACCATCACTTCCATCTGAAATGAGATGCGTTTCACAGACTAAAACAGACCTTCTTGCAATAAACTCCAGTATTTCAAGGTTTTTACTGTGGCACTCAATGAGTAAGGAAATCGCCGAAATCACCCCTTTGCAGCTTTCAGGACGAAACAATGCTGCTGCCGCTTATCTCATCCTCCCATCTGCCCTGCTCAGTTCGAATTTGTTCAGTGTATCGAAAATGCAAAGAAAAGTCAATCTGATCGAACGAGATATTCAAATAAGATCATCACACGATGAGTTCAGTGTATTTCACATGTTTGTGTTTTCTAATCACATAAATAGCTATGTAACCATAATTCCTTCACGTCCGCTACATATACTGGCAATAAAACAGATGAGACACCACGATGGAGTATACCTTGACCAGAGGGACAAGGAAAAATGTAGCCCTTAAAAAGAAAACAGCGACACTTACATCAGCAAACATCGAAATTACACCGGCGCATGTGTCGCAGTTAATGAGTGATTACGCACTTCTTTCAGCCTCCATGACCTATTCATGAATTCAATGGTGCGCCGCCAACAGGACAACAAAAATGAAAAACAGATGACGCACCTTTGAAAGGCAGATAGCAAGCACCGGCGATAATTGCACGCTCGCCCAAAAAGCAATCGGCGATACGCCCTACTGCACCGAATCGCCAAATCGAGAAAAGACCCTTTCGGCGAGTATAGTAAAAACCCGTTTCCGATCCTGAAAACACAATGGCATTAGCTAAACTTAACATTCCACTCTTCTAAATCGTTGTGATAATGCTGGGAAATGTATTTCAAACCGATTATATTCAATAGTGACTTATTTGCCTCAATACACCAATAATATTCGCTACAAAAAAGAGTGATAGCACGAAGATAACCGTTGTGTGATACCGAATGCATATAATCTTATGCGGTTTCATAACAACAACGTGGAAGTGAGAGTTTTCGATATCACAAACACACATCGTCAACATAGATACGGACAAGGAGAGGTGAGGAAGGGGGAACAATGCGACGAAAGAGTACTCTAAACCGATGCAACACAACAACATTGCCAACCGAAGGAGAATAAGTGATATGGAATGTTGAAAAAACGGCTCATGACAAGACAAATTTCAATTGTTCAAATGAGCTAAACACGGTGTCTGAACTCACTTCAAATTGAATACGATAAGTGAGAAAAGCAATTAGAAGGCATTCGAAAGAAGGCGAATATGAGCATGAGAGAACAAAAGATTGAAAAATGGATGAACAATGACTTAGAAAGGTATGTACGCTACTTTCAATGTGGCAGGTGTGGTAAGGCAAACGGGGAATCGGCAGGTTCCGTGAGTTTGTGCAACAGGCTTCAGGGTTGAGGTGGGGGGAGGGGGGAAGGGTGGAGGAGGGCTCGCATCGGATACTAAAAATAAAACTAAACCGTCGCTACAAACTCAGGATACCACGCATAAACACAGTGGAATTAGAACCCAGTGACCATTACTAGCCTCATCCAACTCAAAGTAGAGACAACGTCTTCTGCCAAAACTAAAAAGGCTCCTGCGAATACCGGTTGTCATGAATAGAAGTATTGCAAATTGTAAGGACACAATGAGCCCCTTCAGACTTCTTAGCCACCTATTTTCACCCCGCAATGGTTATCACTGCCTTGAGGGGACGTCTACATAAACAGTATCCAGCAGCAAATTCCACGTTACCTCGAGATGTATGTGCGGAGGCACTGTTATAGATAACGAAATTGAACTCATAAGGTGTGCACATTACCGATGGTGATGCATATCTCTGAAGTAAAGTCAATTCACAGACATGCAGAACCCCGCAATCGGGCTATGTTCTGCAACCATTGCCTTGCATCGGAAGATGGTGAGAGAGGGTCGATGCGTCTACAATTGTTAGGATAGAGAAGGTTATGTGAAAACAATGACAGCCGACTGCTCATAGAATGATACAGACCAAAAGACATGAACTCCATCAAATGAAATCTTTTTAATACTTCAAAAAGAATTGCTAAATGCAGACGAAATCAGTGAAATCACTCCATCACATTACGAATATCCCTCCTATATATCAAATTTTCGTTGAGATTTAAGACCCCACAAGAAGGCTAAAAAACTTTTTCTTTTGCATGGAATATACTTTTGAAGAAAAACAGAAAAAAACCTAACCACTATCAACATTTTCAATGTGACTTTCAAATTCAGCTCTTTATAGTGCAAGAAATGACCATTTAACTTCTATAATATTCTATATAAACATAAAGGAGTGTTCAGTGAGTCACATCAAAATTTAAGCAATTATTGCAATATTAAAAGACATTTAATGATGAGTGAAAAAAGGCCCACCTTCATCTATAAGAAAACGTCCCTCAACGCCATCACGAGCCTTCCTCAATTCTCGATCATCAAAGACTGTACCCACTTGTTTCACTTCACCTTCACTCATACTGCAAAACATCACCAATAAACACAACAAACAACAAACCCATTGCGAGTAACAAAAACGAGATCCACATATTATGGATTAATATACGCTAAATGAGATATGCATTTAAAAACTCACTCCTGTGGAAAAGCAATAAATTGCGCAAACTTAGCAGTCGAATGGCTGTGGAAATGCAACAAGCTAGACACACCAACCAATGGAAGGGAAATGAATTTGCATATAAATCGATGGGTTAACTATGAAATGACAATGAATTTGCATACAGGCCGATGGGTTAACTGTATATACACTGTCGACTATATAATTATTCGCGGAAGAAACATTTAAAAAACTCAGCAATGCTTAATTGAGCTATGTGATAGCAATTTTCGAGAAAAAAAAAATCAATTTACGAAAAAAAGACAATTATCGCACTACCTCTTGAAAGACCAAGCAGAAAGCTTAGCATATAAAAAATCTTTCAACATCGCCGAAAGTGAAACTGGAACGTTTCATATATTGCAAAGGGAAAAATATATCGACCGTCCAGTTTCCGTAAATTACATCAATGAAATGGAAAAAAACAAAACAAAGAGTATTATTTTTAACGAATTAAATAAATAAGCAGAAGGCAAAAAAAAAA
>JAAVTS010001907.1:18497-38006 GCA_022845575.1 Baylisascaris ailuri
GCTGTATTTTATTAGTGAAGTATAACTATATATAACTTCACATCGACTAATGTTTCCTCTACTGTGTGAAGTAAATATCTTTTTGCTAATTTTGCGCACTTTGAAAAATCCTTTGAAAATTTGCATTAACCTCAATTTTCTAATTTATTTGTGATTCATTTCACGATGAAAACTCTATTCGACAAGTAAAAATGCAATTATATGATTAACATAAAAGTTTTTAAAATAAATCACCTCACATTTGGGGAATCTATTCAAGCAACGTTAATTATCCTAAAAATAAATATTGCTTCAATTTTTTTGGATACTTTTGAGCTGAAAAACAGAAATTCAGGTTTTTTTTTTGATTTTTTTATTCAATAGAAGCGTAAATTTTATTTCATGTAGTTTGCAGCGGTAAATTCAGTTTCGTTTTTTTTTCATTAGTCTTTCCAACAGTTAAGTTATGACATTTTACCACTTTTGATACTATCAGTTGAACGCCTATAATTCAATTTTTGGAATGCAAAGGGGGGAGGAAGGGGATGTAGACGGGCATACTATTTGCTTAAATTTAGTTATAACGTCTTTGGTTTCATATAAATGCATTGTGATTATTACATTTAATATTATTCTGTAAAATAAATAGCTGATAATAACGGATCGAAGTATTTATCTGTGATTCCTGGCCCATATAGAACAATATTTTATAGCACATAATTGTTTATTTTATCATGAAAGTCTACTTGGTTCGATATTGCTTCATAACGCTTTCATATCGATTGATCGTTGATAATCAGCCCGATCGTTTCTATTGGACAACATTTGTTTATATTAATTTGCATTATATACCTGGGAATTGTGGATGTGTGAATTGCAGGTGCCTGGATTTATGAAGGCACCGATACGACCACTTCTCACTGTAACCAATGACGATGTCATATTCGAGGATAGGATATTTAACTACAATTTTGTGTGAGTTGCACTCATGTTTGTATTGAAATTTAACAAAATGGGTTTTATTTTATTTTTTTTTTTTTATGGTTACTAGCTGAATTCTTAATTTGATATTTTTTTGCACTTTATTTTGTAGGAAATTAGAGACGCCTTTTCGTTTAGTTTTATATTGGAATGAGTGTGGCAATTGTTCGTTAAAGGCCATGAACTCTTGAAATTGAGGTGGTGACTTATTGACGGTATAAGAAAGAAACGGATTCTTCGAGATTCTATGCTTCCCTCCCTGCCTTTTCCTTCTCTTCCATTCCTTCTGACCCTTTCCCTCTCCTTCCTCCTCTATCTTTCCTCGTCGTCGTCCTCCCCTCCTCTCCTTCTCTTTCTATTCCTCTTTCTTTTCCGTCTTCCCCTTCTCTCCTTTCACTTCCCTCCCTTTCCTTCTCTCCTTTCCACCCCTCGCTTTCCCTCCTTCATTTTTCTTCCCTTCTTTCCCTTCCACTCTTCCCTTCTCGTCTCCTCATTCCTTCCTCCCCTCTCCTTCTTCACATCCGTCTCCTGTTTTCTCCATTTCTATCGCGCTCTCTTTACCCCTTTCCTTTTTAAATCGTTTCCTTCTGTTCCGTTCTGCGTATCTCCTCTATTCTTGTAAATAATCGCTCTGGCTGATGGTGCGATCAGGCATATAAGTCTTTTATATTAGCAAATACAAGTTGTACCGTACAGTTTTTTTTGACATTTCTAGGGCGTGTTATCCACATTTTTCTTTGAAGTTATTTATAAAATATTCAGAGGTATTTGATTGTTTAAGCGGAAGGTCGAAGCTGAATGCTCATATAGCGAAGGTTCGAGCATATTATCGCTATCTTTCACCCTACAATAAAGTCGAGGCAAGCTTTTTTGATCTTTCTTTTCAATTTGTATATTTTTGTTGGGGCATATATCTAGAGTGTCCAATAAATAAATGTTTTGAATGGGCATTTATGAGTCTAAATTGAGATTGGAGAGGCCAATCCTGTCTTGTCCGAAATTATCTTCATGGTTGATTGGTGATTCACAGAAATTTTAAATTGGCAACGCAGAGTTCAATGATAACGACTTATCGTTTTCTTTGAAAGCCGTTGAAATTCGTTGCAGTGAATTACTTTTGGATTCACAGCGGTAGAAGTCTATCGCTTACATAATGACTATGAAATGCACAACCTCCTTACAGGTAGTTTCATTTAAGAACATCCTTGCACAATGAATTTTTATTTCCCACTGCAGCGAATTTCATCGATTATTTTTTTCGGCTAATTTTAGTTTCAATTGAATGAAATTTTTTCATGCTATTTTCATTATTTTATACCCATATTTTTCAGCGTTCACTATAATGTAAAAGTAATGTTTTGTGGAGGGAAATCAGGTTCTACTTATTGAAGAGGGGTATGAATATTTATACTACTTTTTAGGTGGGTTGTAGTAAATGTTGGTCTTGCATTTAATTTGTATCAACACGCTGAATGTATTTCGCATCTCTAAGTGATGGAATATGAGTTGGTCATTTTCAGAGATTAGGTTCATGCATCTACGAGGGTGAAGATGTTATAGTTGTTCTTTGGCGGCTTTCCTCTCTTCGATCCAGTTTTCTCTCATATCTGCCGAAACTGTTTACAAAGCGAGAGGTTTTGATTCATTGATTCATGATTCATTCAGATTTTGTTTTGCAAAGTTTTCGAGCTATCATAATACATGAAATTTTCATTTCTAATTATATAAATATTCGACTAAGTTCCAATGTTTTTTTGTGGAAATGGGTGTTGATATAGCGAATTTATTGAACACTTATCCATCTTGCCTTGGTTGCCTATTTAAAAAATATCAAAAGTTGAATGTTTCTATCAAAAATACTATTTTTTGGGGATTTCTTTTTTTTCTTGCAGAAAAATTTTTAGCAGTTAATTGTTTCCAAAAAAAAAAAAACGAATAGTTTAGTCATCCCGACTTCGATTTTAGCTCGGTAATTCAATTTTCTTTAATTTTCCATCACTCATCATAAACGATTTAACCAATCTCATTAATCTTCTATAAGAAGAGCGAAGGGCAACAAAGAATTAGTATGGCTATGCGTATATATGCATATTTATGTGAACATAAACCTCTATATGCATTATATAGATGTGTATTTAATTAATGAACTGAATAAATTTCTCTTTTCTTTTGAGGATAAAATGGACGTTGTTGAAGGCGCTATGGATGTTCATGTCACCAAAGATGGACAGATTTATAAAATCGTCAATAGAAAGGTAATTTTTGGATTTATGATATCCCAAAGTTTGCTCATATTTGAGGAGTGTTGTAGAGAGCTATTAACGTTTTATAATGTTCGCGAAATACGCTCACTATCCTACAGTGATTTAATATGTAAAGTGGTGTGGTTGAAGGTATTATGGAATGAGGTGGAAAGTTTACCAGAATATTGTGAGTAAATAATTTTGATGTTTGAATGATATACAATAAAAAATTCACCATGGAAAATAACAAATGAGACATCATCTATATTTATCATATGACTGATGTCGTAAATGATAGTAATGCGCCAGTTATTTTTGTTGGTTCATTGATGTCATCGTTTGGGAAAAGTGCTTCACTAAAGCGAAGTGAACATTATTGATTACAAAAAACAAAGATTTAATAGTTATAGCAAAATTTAAATATTTAAATTAGTGCAAATAATTCATTGTTTTGTTGCATCTCTAATATCACCATTAGAGATTTGCAATTATTTGGAAACCAATCAGAGTAGATAGATGGTTTTCTCTGGCCGGTATATTCTTATGAATGGGATGAAGTAGAATAAAGGAGGATAGGGGGATTTCTGATATCTCTGTCAGTTTTTTGGAGAGTTTTATTTTGCAAATATTCGAATCCCTAATCGGCTTTCATCTTTTATTCACTTTTATTCACCGAATCTGTGCGATGCCAAATTTGTTTTCAAGCATTTCCCCCTCTCTGTTCACCTGGATTTTCGCTTTTTGTCAACTACGGTCTCCAGCTTAAACGAATCACTCGGCTCGTGGCTGTTTTTTGTTTTAATGAGCTATCCTTACCAATAAATATTTGCATAATTAAATATGTTTAAGATAACGGCTTCTGATTTGGAAGGCGCAAAAGTGATGGCGGAAATGAAGAAAGAAATCGATGAAGAGCGATTGAAAAAGGAAAGAAGAAAATGGGCAAAAGAATTGAATGATATGATAGAAAATGAAGCACATCGTTGATTATCTCTTATGCTTTTGTCTATGTTATTATTTTTGAATTATGAGTGAAAATAAATTTGAATACAATTCGATTTTATATTTCATCAATGCGATATGTCGATACGGCTTTCCGATAGTTATTTCTATGATTTATTGTTTTGGTTATTAATGAAATTGTTAGTCGAACGCTGTGAGGTGTTGGAATTCTTGTTTGTTTCGATGAACAGAGCAATAGAGGAACATTTGCCTACTAGCCGCATTTAAATAAAGGGGCCGTCAATGTTTGCAAATCCGATTTCTACTCTTTCCAAACGATTTAGAAATCGTTTGGAAAGGTGACAAATGCTTGATGTTATAAATCCGTGCTTGGTTTCTAGATAAGGTTGGAGGGATGACAATGTCAAGAATGCTTAGTTATATTGGTTATCTATGAGAAAAGTTTATGTTGAGGAAGAATTCGGATTCGTGGGTTGTCGAACGCACTACTATCAAAGCTATCCTCATTATCGGTCACGTCGGAGTTGGTGGTGTTTGATTGAGTTGGGATCGGATTGTGCAAAGACGCGGTTGAAGTATGATGACATGTCGGGTATGGCAATTCGCCTTCCTGCCAGGTCCTTCATCATCGTTGAGATCGGTGTTATGTCGATCGTTGGCTACACAGACAAATAACGCAAACGAACGACCACAAATGTTCCAATTGGATCATATACGTGCGAGACTCGAATTTACGGTATCCTTTCGACTTGTTTATCACTCCACTGATAAGAATATTGAAGAGGATTGCGAATATTTACTATCAGAATCAAAACAAAATTCAACGGATTTATAATCGCCAATTCATCTCGACCTGAATTCTATATATGTATTTTCATTTATTCGTTAATCATTGCATAGAAAGTCAAGAGCTCATATCTATGAGTTAAGATAAAATGGCACTAAATATTTGCTTTATGGATCCACAAGTGGTGTTGTAGAATATTAAGATGAGATTAAAATGGTGTATTTTTATGTGCCGTTGATGTTTCGTCAACGCCTCGACTATACTTTCTACAGAAAGGATGTCATCTGTGAGGATAAAATATTTAACGTTCGAAGACAGTAAGTCATTTTCATCAATTACAGTAGTATTGCACTGATAGTTGACTCTGTGAGGTTTTAATAAGTATTACTGTATCAAGGGTTGGAAGCGATCGGTGGGCAGTGCGGAGTGCCTTCTTCATTATAAATTGGGTGTTCACTGTAAATTGAAGACGAAGCGTTATAATTGAATACAATACTGGGATATTATCTCTGTTTTGCATTCAATTTGTGCTGTAGGTAGCATTGATCCTTCAAGAGCATTCCATTCTTTTGAGTTCCATGCAGATTTTGTGGACTACAACTTGAGGTGGTTTTTAAATACTTATATGAAGCGAAATACTTCCATTGAGGAGCCATACTTTACCAATTCAAACGGCGTGAATGTAAGTGAATTTTTTGAGTTTCGATGGGGAAGTAAACGAACTTCAAGCCAAAAGCAATGAAAGCAAAAAGGGAGTTAAATATTTTTTGAACGAATCGAATTGAGATTCCCCACTCGTCTATTGTTGCTCAAAAGCCAAAATGGTAGATTCAGCTGGAGCCAAAAAAGAGAAGTTGTTCGACCTTATTCCCTTCCTCGTTTCCTTCCCGTCCTATCCGTTCCACTCCACACTTAGAAATGGTGCCCATATCTATGCCCTTTTCATCGTTACCTGTTTCTTAATAAGAAATGTGGTCTATCGAAGCAGCTTTCAATTGTTACTCTCCCAGATTAATCGAACATCCCTATCGATTTTATCTTCGAACTCAGGTATACATTTACCCGGTTATTATACATTATGCACAATCAAATTCCTGAAATGTTTCCTCTCGGAAACAGAATATTCAAATGAATAACCCTCCCACCCTTTCTTCCCCCCCCCCCTGCCCTCCCCTCTAGCAACAATCGTCATTGATTTGCTCTTCACTTAACGGACCTCATTATTTTAGGTGTCTGTATCTGCAACTGCTTAATACAGAATCAGATCCCTTTATTTGCACCTATCATTGAGATGCTCTTTAATTGCTTGCCTATAAATCCTTTTTGTGCACATATGACCATTTTGTGTTTTCAGAGGTCTTCAGCAATACATGGCCCATCTCGGTGCAATCAGTGTGACATGCCAATTCCTCTTCCCTCATATAGAAATGGAGGTTCGTGCTTGCTATCATTCAATCGTTAATATATGCAGAAAATTGTTTCGCGTCAATGTTTTTGTGTTCCGTGCATGCCATCTCCCAGTCCCTCTCCTTTCCCACTCTTTGACCGTGAGGACGAGATGGTAGAATGCTTACAGATGATGTGACATTATAGGTAAACTGATGCATCTTGTAACCATTCTGAAGTGCAACCTCACCGAAATGAACAGTTTAAATGAGCAGGAATACGTGGGTTTCTAATATTTTTCTAATGGAAGAGGAATCGATGATCGAAATTATGATGTGTGCGTGACATTCGAATCTCTTAGCCAATCTGCTATGATAGTACGGCAGTAGCCGGTCATTTGTAGGTTCGAGATTCTCAAAGATAAAGCATATTCAGGGGTGCATGGAGACTTGTTTCAATCATCCCTTTCGTTCCCCTACCTCCCAATTTCCTCTTTTTTTTTCGCTTTGAGAAGTGTCGAAATTTATTGAAAGTGTTCTTAAAGCTTTTAATTGCTTCATGATATTCCAACATTAAGAGACGAACATCAATGATTTTTTTCATGATTGTTGAATGCTTTGACAACAGGGGTACGGATAGCAATTCTAGATTATTCTAATGTGATATGAAATTCCCCTTTATTGAAGTCCGTTTAATAAGAACTCATCTCCCTCCCCCGTTATCGACCCCCACTCCAACGTCAGCCGATAAATGAGGGGTTGGGGATGTCATCAAACTAAAGCGCTTTTTCCTGCCGATTTTTATCCTTTTTCTTTCGTGTTGCACATTTGCTATTGCTTTTTAGCCTGATTGCGATCTCCGTCAGAGATTGACCTGCAATCACTCCTCATTTGAATGGGAAATAATGGTTGAGGGAATGAGCACATTCACATGCTAGTATGGAGATGAAATGTTTAATTCACACATGGGCATCCTTATCCCCTTTTTTGGGGAATTTTACTGCCTCCTGCGCTTTACTTGGAAGTTGAGACACAATTTTTGATCAGAATTTATGATTATCATCGGCACCGCACTACTTGAGAAGATTCCACGAGTCATTATTTTAGTTAGCAAAAATAAAATTTATGCTCTAAAATTACCAAGATCGACTTTTTGATTGATCCACGTTTGATGAGCTTTAATTTATGCAAGAAAAATGTTAAGAAAAATTTAGCATTCTCGAGCAGTTTCTTCAAAATTTTTGAACGTTTTTTACTTTATAGTTGCGGCTCAATTCCGGAAAGTCGTAAAGTTCACCGCTGAATCCCTTTTTTTTCTGATATAGAGAGTTAAAAGAGGGAGGGAATTGGAAAGGTTTGCCGATAACTGGTTAAAATTGATTTTTTATTTATATGTCGATTTTTACGACGATAGCGCCGACCACATTGCACTCACCATCTGTTGCTTCTTTATTCCAATCATAAGTATCATCATTTCATTCAATTACCCATATAGATTTCTGTCGATGTCACAAATTTGAGGGTTAATTGAGTGGAACGATAACCCTAACAACAATCATTCATCATTTCTTGCTGCTTGAATATTTAATTATTTAATTTCACTTTGTTGTTGCACTTTCCAGTTAAATCTTTTTATGCACCTTTTGCAGTTTTTTTCCCCGCAAAGTGAATTCAGATTTTTGTATATAAGCCAAAAGCATCTTAAAATTTGCAAGTAGTATTTCTCATATATAAAAAATTGGCTACGAATAGACAAGCTTCTTTTTTATCTACGATTTGTGGGGATGTGAAAAGAGGAAAGAGATGAAGGGATGCCATTATTGGCAATGAGACTTGTTAAGTACTGCACACTAAGATGGGGCGACCTTTACGCATTGTTTCTATGAAGATACTAGTGAATGTTACTTTGCAGCATTCTATTCTAAATATTTATGCAGTTATTTGGTTTGATGATTAGAATCGCAAAAAAAAACACGTATTGGGCCGGTTGTGTTGGCGCAATTTTCCATTTGTTTTTTTTTTTTTTTTTTCGCTGCTATAGACAAAAAGGCACTCTTTAGTGCAGCGAGAAAAGAGGTGATATAATTTACAGGCACTAAGTATAGTACCGATTCTCGAAGATGGTACAGTGCGTTTGAGGTGGCGTGTGAAGCATATTTCACTTTTGAGGGCGTTGACCAATCCGATGCTATTCAAGTATGACTATCGTGTGAAAAGGGTTTGACCTTTATTTGCTTATAATTGCTGAAATATTTTTACTCATCCTGAAGGGTTTATTTTTTAATTTTGAGGCCAATGATCTTTGTTCATTCTTATACTTCACTTCACTTTATATTGCTTTGTTGGCTTTATTTCTTTTCTTTCATTATCAAAAACAGTGATTTTCAACTATTATTTTTCTGCTTTTTTTGCACATCGTTCAATCGTTTGTCTATGATACCCATTTAACAATGTCGTACCTACGTGTATGTGTGTGTTTGTCTGTATGTCTCTACGGTAGTTTCAGTTGAAGAGTTACTGCAACCAGAGTTACGAAATTTGATGGTTGTTATGCACATATAGGTTGATATCTTGTATCAACTTTTCAGTCTCAAAAAGAATAATTACCGATTAGAGTTAACACCAAATTGATGTCCTTTTTATACTAATCGAGTTTTCATTTTACACCGATTGGATCACAGGCAAACAAAATTTATAGAGAGTTGTACCATTAAAGCATAGAGGTCTTATTTCGCGTTTTACTTTTAATTGCTGACTTGTGGAGATAGTTGTGAGGGTGAGTGGAATGCAGGAACATATAATGCCGGCTTATGTGACACACTTTTTATCTTGTTTCGAAGAGACGTTTCGTTATGAGTGAATAAAATTCACCTAAGTAACCTGCTTATTACTGATTGTTTCAGTTGAAATGGTTCGACGGCTATTCGATATTTGTGGTCGATGGCGATGGCCTTGTCTATAAAGTTGTAAATCAGAGGGTAAACGTCTTTGAAGATTAAAGCTACCTTATTTGAAATGCATAATCCATAGCGGGTTCGATCTGGAAGGCTAAGCTTGAAAAAAATTCAGGGAATGGGTGCAAAGTTGTGAAGGGGGAAGGGAGGGGGTTTGGGGAGAGATAGAAGAATGGTCGATCCGTACTACCTCTATTCTGCATCCTGTTCTTTCTATATGTGTTCAAACATTTTAAAACAGTACTGCATTGATCCACTTATCCTTCCGATCCCCTAATTCTACCTTTGTCGTCGAATTCCATCATCTAATTTTCAGCAAGTAATATTGCCACCGGTTTAAAAGATATTTAGAAATTAACCCACAATGTAAGGAAATATTGCATTCGAACTAATATTATGAAGAAACACGAGAGAATATTGTGTTCAAATAATATTCTCTGTTTTTTATCAATGCTTCAATGATTTTATTTTAGATTGGGGATAATCCAATAAGTGAAAGGTGTGAATCAACCGAAGTTCTTTCGTTTATTGACCTACTTTTCCATTACATTTCTGTGACGGAAAGGTGCCTTCATTTACTAAATTTGAAGCAACAACAGATTTGATAAGACAAGGCAAATTTAAAGAGATGGGATCATCCGATATCCATATATTCGATAAGAACTAAAGGTTTCTGAATCGTCTACATCCGGCGATGTAATCAATTTGTTTCAATAAATAGTATAAATAATCGTAATTTTATCTAGAGAGTATCACATGACATATATAAAACATTTATATGTTAATTTACGCTCTTGCAACTTATGTTTCATTTAGGTTGGGAATTGGTGAGTTTGAATTGCATTTTGAGTACTATTGGTGATGTATATCCATAATACGTTTGATGCGAATCATAATGCCTCATACGTTCTTGTTTATCATTTAAACGTATTATGAAGAATGTATCACCTCATTGCTGAGTTGACAGCTGATGCAGGTTCGTTGTATCTGAAGAGCTTTTAAAATATGGTCAATGAGTATAGATCATGAATACCCCACATGAATTATTAACTGTGTTTTTTTGCTGCTCTATTGGTTTGAAAGAGCTGCTATATTCTTCTTACCCTTCTTATGCAAAAGAGTCGGTTTTTCTTTTCTGCTATGGTTTTTTTGGATGTGATACGGTGAATGAACCCGTATTATCGATTTCAACTGAATTAAAATACAAAAGAAAGAAATCGACGATCGTTAATTCTCAGGTGATGCCCGATGAGGAAAGAGGAGTTGAAAAGAAAACTGCGACGCAACGATTAGCCGAAAAGATGGGCGTCTTACCGAAAGGAGCACAGGCAGCATGTTCATCATTGCCATTGCCAAGGGTTATTCAATTACAATGATGTGTGATAACCACTCATAGAACGCTTGTAGTGCTATTGCCCACTATAGAAATTCTTTCGATTTAATCATCTGTTGTTGATTTATCAGCTGGTTTATGTTTATTGATTGATCGATTGCAGGTGAAATCGATATATGGTGATAGTCACCACTTTTCTTATGTTTTATTTTAGCAGAAATCTATTGTTAATATTTATAATTGTCTTCAAAGTGGTTATTTTCATGCATGACGAGCACTGGCCACTTCACTAGGGGTAAAAGTAGTGTCTTATTAAAGGTGGACAGCGGATACTGGAAGAAAAAATTTCGGCATTTGCATCGATCGTTTATTGCATTACGACATATTTCGAAATTATTTCGCTATTTCGGCATTTATTTTCACATTTCAATGTGGACGTCGATCTTATTCACTATTTACAATAAAACAATAGGCAATTGTATTGTTTTCTATCACCCAGAAACATTCATATCCTCTGAGATATTCGCAACAGATTTTATTTATTGATTATAATTGTATGCGTTATTCGATGTGCATTGATCAGCACAAATTATTGTGTTGTGATTGTATTATGTGATTGCATTGGAATAATTCTTTACAATCACTTATTTGAAATGGTATGACGCTACAGCTCTTATTAGGGAACATACCTATGAAGGGATTAGAAGCAGGCAATGGGGATTCGATTTGCTTATACTTGCTGAGAGTATGAGCATTGCTTAATGATAATAAAAGATAATTAAGAAATAAGGGAATAATATTTGTTTTCATCTCGTTAGTGTTTTCATCGAAAACTTCTCGATTTATAATCAAATGTGCTCAATCAAATCCATGTAATTTCCTAATCGATAGAAAAGAATATTTTTTTTTGTTTTATTTTAATGATCTAAATATAAAATTTGATGTGGAAATTTCTTTCAAGTTTATTATTATTTTTTTTATTCTTATAAGCGTAAGGGTTTCTTAGAGGGTAATAATGGATTCAATGAGGTGTTAGAGTTGTACAAATAGTCCGAATGAAAGGCTTTTGCATTATATGAATAAATATTGGTAGAGAGCAACGAAAGAATTGGAGATTCTATTGGCGTTGCAGTTACATTGTTTCTAGTTTAGTAGAATATTAGAAAGGTGTCTTTCTAAGGTCGCAGTTTATGTGGATTTTTGCAGTTGTATTTGTCTTCGGCAGTGTTGGTTTTTTATTCGTCCTCTTGAATTGCCTCAAAAAAAGTTTATGCTGATGCATTGAAGTGCTTGTAGGGAGTCATCGTTCGATTGCATTAAAAAGTTGAGATAATTTTTCAATTCAAAAAGATTTCAGATTTTTATCATGTTTGAGGATTTCAGGTAATTTTCAGGTTTTTATCATATTTGAGGATATCGAAGAAAAGTTTTAATTCAGTGTGCATTTAGATAAATGAAAGGTGGTTTTTGCTGTAAGCAGTGTGCATCTTATGAACGGATTATACAGCAGTATATCTCATATTGAGCTAGCCTTAGGGGGCATTTAAAGGTGCTAAAAAACTTGCATGCATTTTGCGCTGGTTGGTTTATTAAAAAAAAGAGGTGATTTAGGATTTATTTAGGAGATCAGTTCAGCGAGAATCTGGTTTATATTAAACAGATGGAGAACTGCTCCTACTTATTTAAGGGTGGGTTTCGATCGAATAAATGAGAAGATTGCTTATGGAACATGGTACGGCACGTGCTTTTTGTGGTCAAACTATTAGGTGGGGCGCTGCTCTAGAATGTAGCACTAACAAATACGTCTTTCAATGCGATGACCAGTTGTGTTGTGTTATTCAAAATGTCCACTAAAAATTTGCGTTCGACAGGTTGTGAAACAAGTTTGCATATGTGGGATGTAATACCGATGTGTGCATCACTCACTTAGGTGACCAATGGTAGAGAAATTTTTCTTCTTTGGCAATTCGCATACTACACAACTATCGATTATGAAAATTGGGGAAGGTCAGGAAGAAAGAGATGACATAACAAAGGGGGAATTTGTGTATTTGCCTTGCGGTCGCATATCGACTACACAACCGCCCTCTCCCTCCCCTCCCTAACTACTTAGGGGTTTGAAAAGTATTTCTTCCCCTCGTAATATCTCGCTGATCTGTCACCAGCTGATTTAAGTAAGCAAAAATTAGCACTCACTAAACACTGCTCAGTGAGTTTTCCCATTTGGAGGAGGGAGGGAAGGAGGAGGAGGCACAGAACGGAATCGGTACCACCGACATTGGTTCGTCCGGCTCAATAAGCCTGCAACGATGAAATTAGGTGTATGTAATATAGACTGGAGGAAAACTATCTTGCAAAACGAAATCTTTTAAGCTCGGTAATCAAATTTATGCTTATATACATTTGAAAATAATATGAAAATTTTAGCTCAAATAATAATTTACGTGCGCATAGCTGTGATGAACTTGTTGGTGAAGATTTATGCAAATAGTTCGTCAACTGAGGGAAGTTTATTACGCAACATTCTTTCAGTGTTTCATTTTTTAAGGTCACTGATTCGTATGAGTTGATGTTCTGGATTGCAGAGATTTTATATAAATCTTCCTGGCGCGCTTTCCCAGTTCTCTCAAAATCTTTTCTCAAAGAAAAACAATTTCATCCATTAGTGGAGCCGAATAGAGCGCAATAGTTTCCACTGGAAAAATGCTCCATTAGATTCAAATGGGTCTCAACACGAAAACCGATGTTCCCCTCATGATGAATTTTGAGAATGGCGTTCGATGACACTGCGACAGTTATTATAATCGACTCAATTATTCTTCGAAATTTGCATAGATCATATCTCTGTTTCATTTAATTGATGATATCGATTTATTCTCTTTCCGAATTTGGTGAGTGCCATACCGACTTTTAATTCACTTAGAAAAACCTATAAAAGTAGTTATTTTTGCGGCGACACTCTGCCCTTATAGAAGTCAAATACCTCCTTCATAGCAAGTTGTCCTTCATTTGCGGTGTTGTGTCGAGGAAGGGAGAAAGAAGGTGGAGAGGGAGGTGGAGGGGGGAGGGGCGAAGGGGGGGTTGAAAGAGAAGAGATTGTTGTGAGTTGAAGGTATGACGATGCAATATTTGAAAATATGTGCACTGTTTTATAAGTGGGTCATTTGTGCTGTACGTCCGTTTTGTGTTGTTACCGCGGGGATTCCATAGTTTAAGATCATGAATCGTCACTTTTCCCCCATCCCCAATTTTTGATCTTTTTTTTTTCTTGCAAATTTTGATTTCTTCAATCACTTCCTCTACTCTGCTAGATTTTTTACTGCCCAAAAATGATGCAATATGCAAAAAAATTTAGTGTATACAACGCTAATTTAACCTCTACTTATATGAAAATGAGCTATAATAAAGAAGAAAGACTGAGTTAGCTGAATGCCATATTTGGCCATACTTTAGTCGACATTTTGGGTGGCATTAAGCCGTGGATGGCACAGCTGTTAAGCACAAACCAGTGTCTCGTACTGTTTATCACTGCAAATGATTACTTGCAAACATTTCTTTATGAGGTCATAAGTTATTTCACTTCTTTGTTGTTTTTCTTCTTCATGAAACTATGTGTCTAGTTTGGCATATAATTATAAACTTGTCGTTGTGCCTATGTAATAGATCATTGCCTCAAAATCTGGGTTACATCCTGCCCTGGTCTTGATCTCCACAGGAAGTAGGGCCCAGACCAATTTTGGCCTAAGATCGTGGTCAAACATCGACTGGTTGAACTTTTGTCCACAAACCATCTACCGGTCAACTCAAGTGATAGATGGCGGTCAGTGGTCAAGCATTTTCGGCCAATCAAATGTTTTGGCATTCATACGTGTGGACTGTTTGATATCTAGATATGGCGATTGAATTAAAATGGCGCCTGTTGTGAATATGTTGGAAAGGTTGTGCCAGGTATCAGTTTCTCTAAAGCTACAGCATTGCGTATTGGCTGTTCCCCTTTCCCTTCCCTTTTCCCTCTTCCGACCCCCACCCCCACCCCTCTTCCGCCCATTTTGATGGATGTGATTAAAAAGATCTCCCACTAACTAAAAATTTATGTTTTTCTGCATTAAACGTTGATAGAATTGCGTATAAATATGTGCTGAATTGTCTTTCATTATATAATCTCGCAAATCGTATATCACAGCACTCATTCGTTTATTGAATGAATCCGAGTTTTGATGTGTCCATTCATCGATCCGATGCAAATTCGGTTGTTTCGATTGTGATAACAACGAAAACATCACTCTATATAGGGTGATGCCAGCCACTTCACCTCTTTCATGTATTCTGATATTTGTTATTCCTATCTCTTCTGAATATCTTTCAAGAGAAATTCTTCATCTTGTAGAGGCATCTGAAGGTAATAAAACGATAGACTCTCTAATCCGTAAGTTGAGAACTTGAAAGGAAAAACTTTCATCGTGTAAATATTTATCTATCTGATGACATCTACTGGTCGATAGAAAGAGATAAGGCATTAGGTCAGTATTGGCTAGAATTAAAGAGTATTCACTAAACGAACTTGTGCTTTATAAGGTCTCCAAGTTTGAGAACTTACCGTTTTGCGGTGAGATGCGCGTACATGGAGAAATAGAAAGGTCACTATGTAATTACACGTGGAAGCGAGCTGGAAGGCCACTTTATATTTACCCTTATAGTCATCTCTCTTACAATATTTCATGTTGGGAAGGTCACTTGTGCATTTTGCCCATCCCGTTTGCAAGTTGCGAAGATAGCCCACTTATCGAGGGTAAACATCTACCTAAGGCAGTCCTGTAAATCTGACTTGAAATGATGGAAACATCAGAATCCGACCTATCTGTAAGTTTACTGTATTCTAAAATCAGATATAATCTATACGGTAGCGATTGGTATATCAAAAACACAATCATAGATGATGAAACAATCGTCACATATAGTTTAGCGAATAAGTTTGCAACGTTCACCACAACACATTTACGATGTTTACATAGTCGGCATTGGAATGGCGCGCGATTTTATCTGCATGCAACGTGACAATACGCACTCGTTGTGCGCAGACTCAGACCGGCTGGTTGGTTGGCAACATTCGGCTGTCAGTAATATTACTCTCGACGGCCATCGACCAACACCGCCGAATTTTGTATTGCCAAACATCAATAGACGTCATCTAAGATGGGAAATTCTCAAGATTGCTTTATGTTATGCAATATGGGTTTCTAACACCTCTAAGTGTTTTGTACAGCAATCATTGCATAGTATTAGCAATTAGCTGCCGCGTATAACTTGTTGCGATGTTGAAAATATATTTCGATGGCATAACAACAACTCGATTTAGAAATTTGCCACTTAGTAAATTGCTTACCAAATGTGCAAATTCGCAATGCGAATTAAATACTACTAGTTGCAATTATTCTTGATGCATAAACTATATGAGGGCTTTAAAAAATTTAAAAATTAACATTTGAATTGATATCGGATTAGTGCATCGAATTATCTTTTGATGGATTTTATTTTTTTAATTTTAATTTTAATTTTTATTTTTATTCGTTTATTTATTTATTTATTTATTTATTTATTTATTTTTTTGAAATTCTTCTCGCATATCTATGGATAATATTTGAATGGATTTTTTACAATCTTTTTCCACATATTACAAAAAAAAAAAAATTATTTCTGCTAAGGACACAAAACTTTTTTTCGTCTAATTTATGTACTTTACATATTTGACGAATATTGAAAATGTTTTAGTGAATTTGAATAAGTATATAAAAATCTGCAAAAAAAGAAAATTTAATTTGCATATTGCTATTTGCATTCGAATTTTGAAATCTGTATTATCTCCTTTCTCTTTAATAGATTGAAGCTTTTATTATTTCATTTATCTCATTTTTTTCCCCAGTCGTTCCTAATATTTAAAGTATATTTATTTTGGCGCATTGAATTTTGCTCCATAGATTTAATAGATTTTTTTTTTGACTTGTTAAGTTGTATAATGTAAAGATGCGAAGTGGAGATGGCAGATTCTCTTTGAGAGAGCATTTAGAGTTTTTGTTTGCGTGCATGTTTTTGCTACTTTGAACGTATTGCAAAGCTTTTATTATCGTTCGTATTGAACGTCAATTTCACTCATCGATTCATTTTATCCATAAAGCAAACTTATTCCCCTTTGTTGAAATCAAACTTTTTTTAAATTTAAATTGTTATGACACGTTAAAAAAACAATAAACCTTCGAAAAGAATAAAGTTATATTTCACAAATGAAATACAAAAAATTTTCGAATTTAGCAATCTTGGCAGTTGTGCAAATTACTAAATTTTTATATTCTCACATCTTTATTTCATTTTTAAGCAAAAGCATTCGAAAAATTCGAGTCTGATTGATAGTAACCACATATTAGAGCAGTGTAAATCTCGATTCACATCGTATCACTGTAAATGTATGAGCATACTAGATGCTCTTTCAATCCTATCCAGAAAGGTCATTCATTATTACAAGTTACCGAAAATGGTGAACTATGTGTAGTGATATTTAGTTTATTTCTATTGGCTTATTATTTCGATTCATTTATTTCCCATTTCAAATCGAATCATTAGCTTATTCAAGTTTTCTATCAAAGATACGTTGTATGCATTTTTTTTTGTAGCATCGTATGAGGAAAATGCAATTCAATAAACATTTGCAAACCAAATGAAAATTTTATGCAAATTTTGCAATTGCTATAGCTGCTCATTCATCTAGCGGTTTAGATTATACCCACATACCTTCTTCACCTTGGGGATTGAAACCACTTGGATAGGTGCACGCAGATAAGATGCTGCCTTAATGCGGTTTGTAAATGCGGGTTTTCCACTGGTTTTCGCAAAGTCTGCAATAAAAGATTTATTTATACGAGCGCTTGGATCGTTTAATAAATGAATATATTATTAAGCATATTTTTTCGAGTTAATGGTAATTCATGGGATGATTGATCTGATTATCGAAATTGTAAAAGCGCATATTGCGTTTTCACTTGTGGCGTGCTTTCCTATTTATTTAAAATTTTTTATCCTTGCACATAGGCGAATATCGAATGCTTCAAATTAATGAACGAAAAGAGAATAGCGATTAGAACCGAAATTTTATTATCTATTTGCGAGTTATCCGAAAATTCGACTAAATTTGTTATCGAAATCGATAGAACTATTTCATACTCACATTAGAGCCATTAATAGTGCTAATCTCAATGAACGCATTTTACATTGTTTTAAGTGCAATAATAAATATTTGAATAAACTTTTAGCACAATTCGATGACGCATATAATGAATGATTTCATCGTCTGTCAATAATTCAGTTTTTGCATACTGAAAGTTCACTTTCAATTGTAATTGTTTATGCTAATTGATTTTATTTTTATTGAAATTTATTTAATTATTATGGAGATGTGACATTTTTTTTGTAAAAATTTTTTTCCAATTTTTCTAAAATTTTCAAATTGTTTTCATTCGTTGATGAATATCTTTTTTCTCATTGCATTTGTATTCGTTATTCTGTATAATGTTTAAAAGTGTTTTCTATTGATTCGATGATTAATTCGAAGATGTTTAATTAACAAATTCGTATTCCTTTCATCAACCTCTTAATATCTCCTTCGACATTTAAATGAAATTGTCCACTCTAAATAATGCTTTGTATCATTTAGGACGTTTCTCAACGATTTATTCGAGAAGAGTTCTGCAATAGTTATCACTAAAAGCGAAACGTTACATAATCAATTGCTAATAGGTTTTAATATTCATTATTTGTGGTATGTTTATCGTTGAGATGAGTGTTGTTAGATGTTAATCGATGGGTAAACGGTCAATATGATTTTATCAGTTGTGGAGAAATCAACGTTCGATGACCTTGTTGACACGTTTTTATGTGCGAATGTTTCTTATTGTCACATTTCTTTAATTCTATTCACATTAATTGGCTTATTCCGTTGTTATTTCTAAGGGGACAATTGAATAGATCTTTGAAATTCAGATTGCCGCTTCATATAAATTCATGCATTCACAATTTTTGTCATAAAATATTAGGAATATTTACTATTTGATGAAGGGAATTGGTCGAAAACTGTACCTATAACTGCTCTTTGAATGCTTTAGGATTAACTAAAGGCAGAAACATAATGCCAATTTGGTTAGCGAGTGGCAAATCTCATTTGTTGCACTCTTCGGAAATGCTCTATTTGTTGATTATTCATTGCCAATCAACCGACACAAACATCGTGAAGGTGGTGAAGTGATGAAGAATATATAGGGAACTTTAACGCAGGCATCATTACTTATATGATTGTTCCTAGCAAGTGCAGCTACTTGAAAGTTGTGCAGTTCTCTAATAGTTGTTGTTTGGCTGCATTCTAATGATTTAATGAAACTAGACAGTTGTCTTATGTTGTAGTTGATGTCTATTGATGAAACACCATGAAATTAGTTTATGTTGAACCGTTCGCATATTATATATTCATCTATATGAGTTGAATAGGCATTGAAAGATGTGCTAAACGAAGTATTCCATTGAGAATGACCTGTTATGGTGACGTACTATGTGTGCATTCATCAACGATGTTTGAACAGTGATTCCCGAGCTGAGATTTGGTTTTAACCTGGGATTCACTGAGTATGACGAAGTATTTTACGAGTAGTGGCATCAAAACAACAAATCTTTAATAGGGATACTTTGTTTATTCGAAGTATTGGTACTATTATTTGTTGGCAATTTCTGCAAGCGGCTGGTCCGATAAGCAGAAATGCAAATACGTCTGTCGCACTATCACCTCTATTACCATTTTCCTTTTGAAAAAGAGACAAATTATAGGCATATGAATTTTGCATGGAAA